>PVJX010029939.1:0-22482 GCA_004027295.1 Dolichotis patagonum | reverse complement strand
ATCTCCAATTGTCTAGCTTTGAAATTTATGTCTTACATTGCTTTCTTGTGATCCACTTTGCTCTGTTTTGTTGTATTTAATTTTACCCTATTGATATAATTGCATGTATATTTGAGTGGGTAAGATGGATGAGCATATTGTTGTTTTTGTCAGATCGTGGAGCAGAACTGTTAACAGTCTCACTGTTTGAATGTCTACTTTACATGCTTTAACTTTGTAATTTAAACAACTATTTCCAAGAAGTCAGTATGTAATTAGGTAATAATTTCTTAGGTTTTATTGTTGTACTTATCCTTTTTTCCTTGGAATACTGTATGGTTGCTACCCTTTATTCTGTTTTATTTTGTTTTGTTTTTTCCTCTTTAAATAAAATTATAAAAAAAAAAAAGAAATACTACCAGGAAAATAAAATAAATAAAATAGTACCAGGAAATACTACTGGAATAAATGAAAACTTCTGAAAATCACAATAAGGGATTTATATCTATGTAACCAAGTCTTACAACTCAATAATCAAAAAAAAAAAATAACTCAATTAAAATATCTGAATGGGATGCTGAATAGGCAGAGGATCTGGTTAGCTATTTATCCAAACAAGGTATATAAATATCCAATAGGTACATGAAAGGATGCTAAAAATCATTTAGCAACAGAGAAATACCAATCTAAACCATAAAGAGGTACTTCTTCATACCAACTAGCACAGTTATAATGAAAAAGACATGTAAAAAATACTGCTAAGTATATGGAGAAACAAACATTTCTACACTGTTATTGAGAAAGTAAGATGGTGTGACATTTGGAAAACAGTCTGGCAGTGCCTGAAGAAGTGAAACACAGAATTATAACTTGATCCAGTAATTCTACACTTATGTATAGTCTCAAGAAAGATGAGAACATACACATCTGTACAAAAATTTGTCCATGAGTGCTCATAAAAGCAATATTTATGATAGTCAAAAGGTAGAAACAACTCAAATATTCAGTATATCCTTACAATGAAATATAATTTGGCAAGAAAAAGAAATGGAGTGTCAGAATACAGGCAACAACTTGGATATAAATTGCAAACATGATGCTAAGTGATAAAAACCAGTCATAAAGAGCTGCATATGGTAAAATTCCATTTATAAGAAACATCCAGAATAAGCAAATCCATAGAAACAGAAATTAAATTAGTGATTGCCCAGGACTAGGGAGGATGAAGGCACAGGAAGAACAAAGTGACTGACTTCAATACTGGAGAGAAAGGGGGCAAGCAAGTCTTCTTCTCTGAACCCCCGCTCACAGCACAGGAGATGTGTCTTGAACCTGCAGAGCCATGGTTCCCCACAGGTGACCCCAGAGGCCTACACAGAGAATTGCACCAATGGAAAGAGCAGAGGATGCTACAGACTGTAGTGGCTGGTGAGTGAGCACATTCCAGTGAGTGATCTCTATTCCACCTGAGTGAAAGGGCAATTGACCCCTTTCCATGTTGAAAACTCAGAGCAGCTATGGGTTGGCTCCATCTAGCAGCTCCCAGTGTCAGGGTAAGGTACTGCTGTGGGAGACACCCAAGTGCAGAGAGCCAAATTCAAGTAAGCATGAGGCCCAGAGTGTTGCAGGCTGAAAACCCAGGGAACAGCCTCACAATCAGAAACCAGAGCAAGCCAGAATTTCAGTAGGCCTGAAGGTACAGGCCTGCAGGGATTATCTGTCACACCACCACAATTCTACCGCTGGGATCAGTCAACATGGATCTAGGCTCTGTCTGCCCCCTTTGTTTATTAGTGACAATGGAGAATACCTAGAAGTGGGCTTTTTCTTTTTCTTTTTTCTTGATCATTTGTTTTTGTTTTTATATAAATGTGAACACTGATTCTAGTTCTTTTGTTACTTTTTTCCTGTTCGTATTTCTGTTTCTTCCTTCTTTCTTTCCTTCCTGTCATCTTTACCAGTTTCCTAAAGCTTGTGTAATCTTCCTGTTTTTCAGCTTTCCTTCTAATCTTTTTCTCTTTTATTTCTCTATTTTTTCCCTAGCCCCTTTTAAATTTTCTTCCCTGAGGTGAAAATCATCATAATGAAGGGTTACTTGCTGCACACAGTTTTCTGATTTATTTTAGATGTTTTTAAATAACTCTATCCTTGTTCAGATGGATAAAGGTGGCAAATTAATGGTTACTGCGTTTTGTCATTTTCTAGGCTGTGTTTGATGTTGTTGTTATTACTGATTGTACTACTTTATCCAAGGTGACATAATCATTCTAATCAGTGGTTCTTCCTTGCGTGCCAAGACTGAGATTGCCTGAGGGTTATAAACAATACTATATGCCAGTGCCAAAGAACCAGAGGCTAGGCCAAATAGGTAGTAACTTCTTATCCCCATTAAATTGAAGAAGTAAAATCTCAGGGTCAAAACCCAAAAGTCAGCTACACATGGAAGACACATCTGAGAAGTAGTCTTTTCCTAAGGGTTCTTAATACAATAAAGTTACCTACCATAAGCAATTTACAAGATCAACACAGAAATTAAACTTTAAAAAGTAGAAAATGAAAAAACACAAAAGCAAGATGTAACTTGAGACACACAGCTTGCCAAAAGGAAACCCAGGGGCCAATGAATCAGAACATTTCAAAAGCCCCACTTGGACTATCTGAAGTTGTAACAGCGAAAGTAACAAAGCAGATGAATGAAAATCATCTGAGGCTGTTCCCTGGGTTTTCAGCCTGCAAAAAATCAAATCAGAAATAATATCTCAAGTAACTACAGAATTGATGACCAATGGACTTGGTAGATGTCTACAGTGTTCCACCCCACAATACCAGAATATACATTCTCAGCTGCACAGGAGATGTTCTCCAAAATATATTACATACTAGTTCATAGAACATGCTTAAGTAAATGCAAAAGAATAGAAATTATATTATTCATATTAGACTGCAGTGCAATGAAGTTAGAAACCAATATTAAAAGAAACTATAAAGACTGCATAGATACAGAGAAATTAAATAACACCATCCTGAACAACCAATGGGTCACCAATGAAATTAAAGAAGTTAGATAGTTTCTACAATTAAATGATAATGCCAATATAACATACTTGTACTTATGGAATGTAACAAAAGCAGTCCTACAAGATAAATTTATAGTGGTGTATCATAAAAACAGCTAGCTCAAATAAACAACCTAGTATTGAACTCAAGCTTCTAGAGAAAGTAGAGGAAGGGCTGGGGACTTACCTCAGTGGCATAAGCACTTGAAAGAGCATGGTCATGAGTTCAATCCTTGATACCAAAAAAAAAAAAAGAAAAAAAGAAAAAAAAAGTAGAGTAGTAGAGTAAGTCAAAGTCAAAGCTCAAAGTTCATACAAGTGAATAAAGTATAAAGATAAAAGCAGAAATTAATGCAAATGAGACTAAGTAAACAAAGAATCAATATATTGAAAAATTGGTTCTTTGGAAGATTAAATGAAATTGACAAGCTCATAGCCCACCTTATCAAAAAGTGGAAAGAAAAGACTCAAATCTATGGCATTAGGAAGTAAAAGGATGAAATTACAATAATTCCAGTGGAAATCCAGATCCCTACTTGGAAAACCTGCATTCTAATATGATGGAAAACACAGAAGATATGGACAGACTCCTAAATACGTATGAATTACAAAGTGAGCTTTTTAATATCAAGAAGGTATCTGGCCCTGAAGCAAGGCCAGCAGATTGCTATAGCTGCTGGTTTCAAACAGGAGCCTAAAAAGAATTCTTTCTGTGGTCTGTTGGCCATTTCAGAACTTTGGATATGTAATGGTCAGTTCATCAGAAAGAAATAGCAGATGAGTATGGCAGATTTTCAGCGGCCTGCAGGAGAGAGACCCTGGCGCCTCAGGACCTGCACCATGCGGTTGACTCGGGGTACCGGGAGAACAAGGAGCTCCTCCCTGCTCTGGGGGGCGATTGTGAGCCTGCTGGTGTGCAGGCTGAGAATCAAACATCTCATGTTGTCCTGTGCCCCATCCCGTGCCCCCCCCCCCCGCTTAGAAAGTGGGAGCCAGTGAACTGGACATCTTGTGAGAAGATTGGCTATGTTACTTAGTGTGAGCTCCCAGTATGCAAATATATGGACAACCATTTGGAAGAAAACAAGAGGCAATATGACAGATAGTGAAGATTTCTGGTTGTCCACAACCACAAACTCACTCAACCACCTTATCATTGATAAAGGGGCTAAACCTGTTCGCCAGAAGAATGACAGTCTCTTCAACAAATAGTGCTGGAAAAATTGGCTATCCATATGCAGAAGACTAAAACTAGACCCATGCCTATCACCATGTACTAAACTAAAATCTAAATGGATCAAAGATCTAAATATTAAAACAGAAACACTAAATCTGTTGGAAGACATAGTAGGTAAAAACCTCAAAGATATAGGGGTAGGTAGAGAATTCATGAACAAGAATCAAACCACACAGGAAATACTTCCCAGAATCAATAACTGGGACCATATCTTATTAAAGAGTTTCTGCATGTCAAAAGAGATTTCCAGCAGAGTGAGAAGAAAACCCACAAATTGGGAAAAAATCTTCATGGGTTGTCCCTCAGACAAAGGACTTCTGTCTAGAACTCATACAGAATTGAAAAAAATCAGACCCTCAAAACTCAAAGACCCAATCCAAAAATGGGCATCTGAAATGAATACACAGTTCTCAGATGAAGAAATATGAATGGCAAATAAATACATGAAAAAATGTTCACCATCATTAGTCATGAGAGAAATGCAAATTAAAACCACACTGAGATTCCTTCTCACCCCAGAAAGAATAGCCAAGATAGAAAACACTACCAACAACAAGTGTTGGAGAGGCTGTGGGGAAAAAGGAACTCTTCTACACTGTTGGTGGGAGTGTAGACTGGTGCAACCACTGGAGAGGTCAGTCTGGAGATTCCTCAAAAAACTGGGTTTGGAGGTCCCATTTGACCCAGCTATTCCACTTCTAGGCATATTCCCAGAAGAACTGAAAACATCATACCACAGTGATATATGTGCACCCATGTTTATAGCAGCACAATTTGTAATAGCCAGATCTTGGAAACAACCTAAGTGCCCATCAACTGAGGAATGGATAAAAAAGTTGTGGTATTTTTATACAATGGAGCTATAAAGAATGATCACATTGAGGTATTTATAAATAAATGGACATGACTTGAGACCATACTCATAAACAAAATAAACCAAACTCACATGTGTAAATACCTTATAGTCTCCCTAGTATGAGAGTTTGTAAGAGTATATAAGAGTCTATGGTAATCATGATTCCCCATTTCATTGCTTTGAAGCCTTTCAATGTTTTTATCCATCAGTTGGAATGGTTTTATTCTGTTTTGTTTGACTTTATTATGCATGATGGTATGAACAGCTGTTTTGAAGAAAACAAAACATTATGGCAGCCATTGCTGATTTAATATCATCTTGCTTAGAAGTCCTACCATGCTTCTACTCTGCTATTACCATCAGTTCTATCATGTTGTGTCTTATTGGGATTTTAATATATGTGATAATATAAACAACTTTTTTTATTGAAAATGAGATATTATAGTAACCATTGATCATAGTTACTCGGTTCAGAATGTCTTGTAATTCTTTCATTCTCTTGAATGGTTTTATACTATTGTGTTATGTTTGATATTATTGTATTTGAAGCTATGCTCAACTACAGCAGAGAAAGATATATTTTGATAGCTACTGTTAATATCCAGTTGTCTTATTGTAAAGTGCTGTGTTGCTTATGTTGTTCTGTTCTGATCCACTTTGTTCTGCCCTCTTTTGTTTTATTCTCTTTAAAATAATAATAAAAAAAGATCTCTGGTTGTCTAGCTTTGAAATTTATGCTTTTGTATGTCCTGTTCTGTTCTGTTTTGTTGTGTTTAATTTTACTCCCTTTAAATTAAAAGTTAAAAAAAAGAAGATAGACAGTGCTCCAGCAGAGAGCCAAATGTCAGCCTTTTCTTGTGAATCATCACCATTTGCAGACTATGGGGGAAGAGAACAAGAAGTCACCAAGAAGCAAGCTCTTCCTGTGAATTGGCACCATGCATGGGCTGCTAAGGGAACAGCCAGATGCCAGCCCCTACCGGTGCACAGGCTGAAAAAGGAGATGACCCAACCCTCTCCCTGCCTCAGCACACACACACTCTAAGCAGGTGATTAATCTGGAGAAACACAGGCCATGATGATGGCTATTGAAGTGGAATATAATTTAATATTTGTGGTGTTTACTGCTTCATTGACTTTGTAGGTCTAAAGCTGGTGGTTTGATCATCTGTTTATTCAGAGGATGGTAATCCTCAATGTAGCATCTATGGTAACCATTGTTGATTCTCTATTGTCTTGTTTTGAAGTCCTGTATCATTTTCATTGTTTTGTTGGGTTTTGTTCTGTTTTTTGTTGTTGTTGTTGCTGCTGTTTCTTTGAATTTTTTATATCTGATTTCAGGGGCAGTTATTTCAAAGATAACAAGATACATTATGGTCACCAGTATGAATTTACTCTTACCTCATTTTGAAGTCCTTTATTGCACTCACTGTTTTGTTTTTATTGGTTCTATTCTGTTCTGTTGTTTGATTTTTACTATGTCTAAAGGTATTTGCAGCTATTTTGAAGACAAGAGGCATTATGGTAACCACTGTTGATTTCCTATTGTTTTGAAGTCCTGTGTCACACTGGTTTGTTTTAATTGGCTTTATTCTGTTTTATTTTGCTTGGTTTTATTCTCTTTAAAATAAAAATTAAAAAGATATATAAATTCTAAATAATCTAATATAAGTCAATGAAACTGAAAGTTTAATTAAAATCATACCAGCAAAAATGGCCAGGTTCTTATAGATTCAATGTTGAACTCTACAGGGAAGTTTAGAGAAGAACTAATGCCACCACTACTCCTCAAACATTTTTAATGAAATTGGAAGAGAAGCAATACTCCCAAACTCATTCCTAGAAGCCAGCATTATGCTGATATCAAAACCAGAGGAGGATACAATCAAGAAAGAGAACTACAAGCCCATCCTCCTAATGAACATAGACATAAAAATTCTCAATAAGATACTGGCAAACAGTACAGAAAATCATCAAGGCTACACACCATAACCAAGTGCAGGAATGACTCAACATATGTAAATCAATAAATGTAATACACCGTATTAACAGAGCCAAAGACAAAAACCACATGATCATCTCAATAGATGCAGAGTTCAGCACACAACCATGCCAAAACTAAAATCCTATGGGAATTTGGAATAGATGGTCTTTATCACAATCTGTTAATAGCCATCTATACTGATAAAACATGAGATCTTTAAGTTATATATGTTGAAAAAAATGGCTAAAATACCAAAAGGTGAATCAGTTTACAACTACATGATGCTTCAGAACTTACTTTACTCAGTTAGGCACAATCCTGTTTTGATATGAAGTTGGAGAAATAAATGCCCTGAATCCCTGGTGAAAAGGGTAATATTCAGGGAAACACACTAATAACTCTGGACCTTCTAGTCAGGCTGTTCACATGAACCTGATTACATGTGACAAGCAGTTAAAAATTGCTCCAGGATAAAGTGATGTGGTTTTTCTCTGGAAACTCTCCTTTCCTTTCCAGTAAAATAGTGTAAATAACTAAGGTTCTCTCAGCCTCTATCAGCAGTTATCAAGTTTTATGTGCCATAAATACTGCTGTAGGGTTCACTACAATCCACATCTCTAGGCTTCTTTATGCTAAGACAGGGAGAAGACTAGGGCCCAGGTATCTGCATTTATCAGCACTACAACATTGCTGTAGGTAGGAATGGTTGGGCTACAAGGTGAAATTGGAAGCTCATGTGTGTTTCAATTTAAAAATGTAAA
Organism: Dolichotis patagonum; assembly: GCA_004027295.1. Classification (NCBI taxonomy): domain Eukaryota; kingdom Metazoa; phylum Chordata; class Mammalia; order Rodentia; family Caviidae; genus Dolichotis; species Dolichotis patagonum. Next base: position 14,609 of record PVJX010029939.1, on the reverse strand, counting down.
AATTGCCATTAACTCCTTCAAAAACCCTTTCCCTTACTTTGAACACACTTATCCCATTGTTCTTGCTGTTTTCCGAGGCCCTTCTAGAGTCTTCTTTCCTGAGTGTCCTTAGTTGTGGTGTCGTGGCTGCCTTGATATCCTAAATAAATTCAAATTGCTTATTTTCCATGATCTTTTGACTTCAGGAAAGAGTCGGAAGTTTCATGGTACCAGATCTGATGAAAAAGGTAAATGGGGACTTACTGTAATGTTTTCTTATTTGACAGAAATTGCTCAGAGTGTTTGAATTGATTCAGACATCAAGATGACCACAAAAACACATTCACACAATCTGACTCCAGAACTGTTTCAGAAAATGGCAAGATTGATGGGATGAGTATGTTCAAAGTGAGAGGCAAGACACTATTGCTGTTTTAAGACAGGGTCTCACATGTAATGCAGGCTGGTTTTGAACCCCTTATATAGCCCAAGCTGGGCTATATAAATTCACAATGATCCTCTTGTCTCCGTGTCCCAGGTGCTGGGATTTCAGGCATGTACCACCACACCTGGATAAAGGGAAGGATTTTGAGGGAGTTACTGGCAATGTGTCTTTTACTATCATACATTTTTAGAATTTAATTATTTAGTATATATTTTGATCACCTCTTGTACATTTTGAGAAATGCTACTTCCTGGGATTCTCCTAATTGCTTGATGCTTTCTGTACCAAGGTGCTAAAAACTAACATAGGAAAAAAAAGACTTCTGTGGGACAGTTTGTCCAAGAACACAGTGACTTTCCATGGTAACTCTGTTGCCTTGGTGACAAGAGGAAGCTAGGGATGAGATGGCACGAGAAAATGGTGCAAGAGTGAGAGCAAATTTTCCTTCCTGTACAAGTGTGGCTGATGGTTGGCTTTGAGTTGGGTGGGAAACAACCATAGCCTTGATCTACTGATGCCAAATGTCCATCACAATAACAAAACAAAATCCCACCATGTTCTATTTGCACCCCACACCCTACATTCTACCAGGGGACTCCCAAAGGATTACATCTCTGAAAGGAAGATTTTATTCACAAATTTTACTCACTAGAAATTATATCTTGATCACAGGACATACATTTACCTAATAAATGTACATGGTTTGAGAGGAAATTATGCCTTTTCTTATCAATAATGACACTTCTTTCTTATGTGTTGAGTAAAATATTTACATCATTCCATTTTCCTGGAGGGTAAGATATTTATTAAAACGAAGCCTTCCTACATTTTCTTTTAACAATTAAGGGTTATTATTATTGTATATAAACATTTTAGCTCTCTATTTAAAGTTCTTGACACATTTATATAAAGTGACAACAGATGTTTACTTTACAAAAGATACAGACTTTTGGGCAGAATTTAAGAAATGCTAGTAAAAGAAATAAAAAGTTTTGATGATCACTTAATGACAATGACCCTGCCATGTTGAGAAACCTCCTTAATCACTAAGCCTAAGTGGGATTTTTTTCCACAGAGAGGAAAGGAGGGTTGGGTTTCAAACCAATATCTCTGTCAGTCAAAACAAGATTACTATTCTCTTTTGCTTGACACATGCTGTATTATCACTTTATTATAATCCAAAATTTTAAGACTTAAGTTCCAAACTCTCTGACAAAGTGCTTTTAGAAAGTATCCCTTTGTCTTCAATTGCAGAACGCATGTAGTCTGAATGTGTTTGCCCATACAAAAGGATAGACACTGGATCAGAGATTGTGTAGCTGCCCCCCTCAGGTTCAGAACAAGGAGTGCTGTCTGAGTTATACAATTGGAACACAGTTCCTAATGTACTGGCTCTATATGGAAGCCACACAGAACTATCTGGACACAGATTCATGTTATGTGGTACTAAACAATGACTTTTTTTCTCAATCTAAACTTGCCCAGCCCCATCTCAGTGGGTTTTGCCGTCTGGAATTCTGGCCACTTTGGCAACCAGTGAGGCATTGGTATGGCCCCTAAGCAAGGCTTTGGTCAACTTGTGGCTCCCTTGATACCTTTCCCCAGCTGGGAACTGAGGAGCCAGTAGATGGAGAGTTCTAAAAGCAGACAGATAGAAATTAAACAGATAGGGCACAGATCCTAAATAGCTAAACCAAAGTAAATTAAGAATCAGGGCCTGAGTGAGTCAACACACTATAAGGCCCAAATATCTAAGTCAAAACTGAGTATCAGGGCCTGCGAAATGCAGGAGACAAAGAACACCCTTAACCAACTGGGAGACCACGGAGGAAGTGAAATGCAAATGAAGTAACTTGCTTTCTGGACATCAAAGGCCTACCTGCCACCAGGAGAATACCTGCTTGCTGGCCTCAAAAACTACATAAAAAGCCAATGGACTTAAACACCTGAGGTTTTTCTCCTTTATGGAAATTGCTCTCCCATCAGCAGGGAGTCCTTTTCTTTTATTCTTTCTAATACACATGCATTTGGTCACCCCCTCACCACTTGCTGCTTGCTATTTTCTCCAATTCAATCTTCTTTGTTCAAAAGGGGCTGGGAGCTATAGAGAACTAGTTACAGTGTGATCTGTCTGGCCACAGAGGGGCAGAAATAGAGATGGGTCTCACAGAACCTTCACACTGGGCAAGCACAGAGGGGTCCCCGGGAAATGTTCCTCTTGAGTCCCCTCCTCAACTATTTGGGGTAACTCTTGCCTACTGTTTTTATCATATGAATAGATGAGGTCCCCACCTTGTCCCCCAACAGCAGGACCTCTGTTACACAGTGGAGGCCTTTGCTGCTGCATAGGTGGAGAGGCCTTGGGGAGCTAGTCCCAAATCAGCTGTACTTCAAAGCTTAAAGCTAACCCTGAGACAGCAGCACTTCAAAGCACATGCAAATATGTATGCTAAATCCTTTCAGGGCTGAAATAAAGCATTCAATACTGTGATCCCTGGTTGGAGAAGAAGCAGCTGAGGAAATCCTGCTTTCCCCGACTATTTACTGCTTAGTAAAAGGCCTCTTTGAAGTAGATTATAATCAGCTCCCTGCTGTGAGGCTCAGACCAAGTGCTGTCCAAGCCCCAGCTTTGCCTCAGCCTTTAAATGATTTGTGGAGATCACCCACTTCTCACAGCTTCTGAGGGCAGATCTACAGTCCACATAGGCTCCCCACAGCTGCAGGCTCGACAAGTGAGGAAGGTGGGACAGACACTGTCAATGTGCTTGCAGACTGTCAATTAATGTCCATTTCTCTTGTTCCTTCCCCACTTTCACTTGTACTTTCTACCACAATTTCTACTAACTGATTTTCCACAAAACAAAAGGTTAAGAAATGAAGACACTGGACTGAGCTGCCTCAGACCGCTGCCACGGGCCCCAACCATTCGGCCTGGCACACCTGGGATGCCCCTGACCACTGCCACAGGCCTGTGTCTTGGCCCAGAACACCTGGGACACCCAGACTGCCACCACAGGCCTGCCCCTTGGGTAACCCTAGCCCCACCTCCTGGACCTAGTCCTGTGGTTGATCTTTGGCTCTAACCCCTTCTCCCAGAACCTTGGATTACAGTGGATTACTGTGCTGGCTTGATGGGAGACTCAGTAACCTCTCACCCAAACAGAAGACCTCAGCAGGCTCCAGTCAGTGCAGTGAGTTTGCCCCTAAAATAGAGGTCTGCAGTGGATAAATAGAAGTGAAGCTTCCTCCAACTGTAGGACCTTGGTGAACCTGGCAAGAGAGTGGGTAATTCCCTCTTCCACACAGAGAACATTAGTCAGGTTGAGGAGTGCACCAATAAGGCTTTCCCCAACTTGGAGAAATTAAAAGACCTTATGAGACACCCAGTGACACAGTAGGGCCTCAGCTGACACAAACACTATAGACAGGGAGATCTGGTGAAATGCAACAACCTGAAGACAGCAAGAGCAGGAACTAAGAGTTGACCTACATCAATACTTCTAGGCAAGTTAGCCCAGGAAATATATAGAATTCACCCAACAAGGCCTGTGGGAGGAATTCAGGTGAGTGGCTCTCCTATTTAATGTGGTACCCAGCAAATGGACAAACATCAACCACACAGTAGGACCCTAAAATTTACACTACAGACAGTTGAGACTGTGGTGATTGAAAGACCAAATATTTATCCAAAACGTGAAAATGACAAAATGCAATCAAAAACATCTAGTCCATCAGGAGCAAGTACAGGTGACATTGATATAGAGCACTTTAAAAGTCACACACCAGAAATCTCTGAAAAGATAGCAAATGAAGTAAAGAAACATACCCATGAGGCTGTAGAGGAAATCAAAGTAGAAATAATGTCTTATATAAAGACAGAAATAACAACCTTAGCAAATGAGTTGCTCAACATATCCAGAGAAGAAATAGATTAAAAAAAAATACAGGAGAATGGGAAATTGACTGAAACTTTGCAGGAACAATGTAGAAAACAAGCAGAATCCATGAAACAAATTCAGAGATATCCAAGAAACAAAAAATTCTATTGAAAGCTTGCAAAACCATTTAAATGAAGCTGAGGATAGAATTTTGACCCTGAGGACAGGATTGCAGATAGCCATCATGAAAAGGTAGAACTTAAAAAACATAAAAGCAGCATGAAATGACAATCCAGCAGCTTCAAGATGATGCCAAGAGAAACAATATAATACTACTAGATCAGTGAAGATGCAATCTCAAACATGACATACGCAACTGACATAACTAAACTATTCACAGAAGTAATGGCAGAAAAGAGTAACCAGCCTGCCGCCGTGGTAAGTGACTGTGGTCTGGCAAGCTGTGGCCACCCCAGGGAGGGGAAACAAGGAGCCACAGCTTTTCCTGAGATCTGTGCCATGTTGGAACTTAGGGTGCTGAGCCAACCAGTATACAGTCTGCTGCCCTGGTAAGTGACTGTGGTCTGGCAAGCCACGGCCACCCGAGGGCGGGGAAACAAGGAGCCACAGCATTTCCTGAGATCCGTGCCATGTTGGAACTTAGGGCGCTGAGCCAACCAGCAACCAGCCGGCTACCCACTGGGGCTCAGGCTTAGAATCAAACACACCATATCCCCTCCTCCCCCACTAACAATTGCGATCCAGGGATCTGGGTATCTCTTGGGAGGTGACCATATGTGATACAGCAAGTCGGGGGAGTTTCCTTCTACTATCTCTGAAGGCTGATATTTTTATCACTGTTTTGCTTTGTCCTGATTATTCAATATTCTGTTTTGATGTGTTCTATAATGTTGTGTATTTCTTTTGATTTTGCTGTACCTAATAGAAGAACAACTATTGTGAAGATAATGAGATATACAATGGTGCGTATTATTGTTGTCCTGGTGACCTGCTGTGATGTTCTGTGCCAATTTCACTATACTGTCTCAATTGGCTTTATTCCATCTTGTTTTGTTGTATATTACTACCTCCAAGTTAATGCAACTTAAACAAAAATAAAACAATAGAACATGAGAAAACAAGGTAACAAAATACCTCCAAAAACTCCCAACTCCATCAAAGCTCATCCATGTGACATGGATGACGAGAAACTCAAAAACAAAACAACGGAATTATATAAGCTGATGAAAAAGGAAATAACAACAACAAAACAGATCAATAGAGTACTGAGCAAGCTGAAACATGATATAGCTAAACAGATAATGTACTTAAGAGGCAAAAGGAGGAAGAGAAAGTGCACTAAAGGATATAACTACATGTATGTTTGAGTGTGTGGGATTGATAACCGTGTTACCAGGTTTTTGTTGGATTGTTGAACAGAACTGTTTGCAGCCTCGCTGTTTGTTTACTTTGTATGCCCTAATTTTGTAACATGAACAACTATTTCTAAGAAGACAATATGTAATTTATCATGTAGTGATTTCTTAATTTTTTTTAAATTGTGTATTGTTTCTACCCTTTTTTCTGTTTTGCTTTTTTTTCTCTTTAAATAAAATTTTAAAAAAAGTAATGGCAGAAAATTTCCCGCATGTGGATAAAAAATCTGATATACAAATAAGTGAGGCATACAGAATGCCAAACAGTCACAACCAACATAAATCTACACTGAGACATATAATAATTAAGATCCTGGGTGTACAGAATAAAAACAGAACACTAAAAGCTGTTAGAGAAAAGACACAATTCACCAATCAGGTAAAGCCTGATTAGAATCACAGCAGATTTTTTGGCACAAATCATCAGATTAAGACAAGCTTGGAGTGAAGTATTTCAAGCCCTAAAAGAAAACAACTTTCAACCCAGACTGATGTACCCAGAAAAACTGTCTTTCAAATTTAATGGAGAAACAAGATACTTCCATGGCAAAGAACAACTGAAGAAATTCATGTCCACAAAGCCAATCCTAGAAAGAGTACTGAAAGACATGCTAGATAGAGATAAAAATGACCACAATCTCCAGAACAACAACAGAAATAAACCACAAGGCTGGACAAGAGATTAAACAAGGGAGAAAAGTGGGAAACCAACAACAAGAACACAACATAGCAAAGTCAAGCCAGTACATATCAGTGATATCCATAAATGTAAATGGCCTCAATTCACCTATCAAAAGAAGCAGGTTGACAGAATGGAGCAGGAAACATGATCCCACAATATGCTGTATACAAGAAACACATCAGACTAAAAAAGAAACACATAGATTAAAAGTCACAGTATGGAAAACTGTATTCCATGCAACAGGAACCCTGAAAAAAGCAGGAGTAGCTATTCTTTTTGCAGACAAAGTGAACTTCAAACCTTAAGTGATTAAAAGACATAAAGAAGGCCACTACATACTTGTAAGTGGAAAACTACAAGAAGAAGAACTAACAATTATAAATATATAAGCACCAAATACAGGAGCACCCAACTATATAAGATGAATACTAATGGACATGAAAAAACAAATACACAAGAAAGCAATTGTAATAGGAGACCTTTACACCTCACTGTCACAAAGAGATAGATCAACTAGACAAAAAGACAGCAAAGAAATAACAGAACTGAATCATTCCTGTGAGCAAATGGAATTAGTGGATGTTTACAGAGTGTTCTACCCAACCACATCAGAATATACATTCTTCTTAGATGCACATGTGACATTTTACAAAATAGACAATATATTAACTCATAAAGCACTCAACTAAATGCAAAGAGAGTGAAATTATCCCATAATCTGAGCATAGCACACTAAAATTGGAAATCAATGGCAAAAAAATCTGCATAAATACATGGGAATTAAATAACAACCTTCTGAATAAGCATTGGGTTACAGAGGAAATTAAAGACGAAAGGTTGTTCCCAAAGTTGGCAGACCAGTAGGTAGCAGGAGAGGGACCCTCTCTGAGAGAGACAGCTCAAATGCCAGAATAAAACACCCTGGAGAGACCCAAACAGAGAGAGATGGACTCTCACAACCCAGGAAGAAACTAAAGTGCAAAAAACCGCTTGACTATGAGGTCCTGGGGCTACCATTAGAGAAGCTAAGATCAGCGAGCAAGGGGCCCTCCTCGAGCCACCTGAATTCTGCCAGAGACCTGACCAATCTATCCACACTGAAGCAACTGGCTTGAGCCACTTGAGCCACTGGAGTGTGGAGCTGAACAGCCCTGTGTGAGGCTTGCCCGGACCCGGCCCTGCACATGACCCACACAGAGGCACTGTGAATTCGCACTGCAGCCGCGCTGAAGTCGGAGGTTGGGGAGCCCAGCAGTTCCCGGAGATCAGCATCAACACGCGGTGAGTGATGGGAATAAGACCCTCCCATAGGAAAGGGGCAACTGACTGGACAACATGTGGGATTTGGGCAGGAGAGCCCTAAATCCATAAAGAAGTGGTTTCAGTTGGTTGCTCCCCTCACCAAGTGGATTGGTGGAATCTGCTTGGGCGGGGCCATGCCCCTGGCCGGGACCAAGTGAGTCACTACAAATTAATTCCCTGAGATGGGCACACACTGACACAGTGAGGGCCTGCAAAGGTTGACTGGCCTGGAGGGGAGGAGCCAGTGCACACTGCCTGTACCTGAACTTTAATCTCTGATAACTGACTGAATAGGGCAAAAGCTCCTAGCCTGCGCACTCTAGAGGAACTTTAACCAATAAGAAAAGGGGCTGGGAATTACACTGTACACTTGTATGGAAGGAACCAAAAAAATGATGAAAGGGAGAAATAATAAAAAAACCCCAGCCCCCAACCCTGAGACTATTGATCCAGGAGAGGTAAATACAAAAGAGATTGAGGGCAGCAAACATGCAACGTCAAACACAATGTTAGTGGACATAAACAGATATCTTCAGGACCTCGTAAGCAGGACCAAAACTGAAATATTAATCCAAATTAAACAAGAGATAAGTAGATTAATAAAAGAAGGGCTGGGCACCTCTCAAGAAGACACAGACAGAAGAATGGAGGAACCCAAAAGGAGAGAAAAATTTAATGAAGAATTCAGGAAAAACCTAGAATTCATGAAGCAAATTCAAAGAGATTATCAGGAAACTAAAGAGTCCATAGAAAGCTGGCAAAACTGCTTGAAAGAAACCAAAGATGGACTATCAAAAATTGAACACAGGCTTGCAATGTGTGATCATGAAAGGGAAGATCTCTTAAAAATAACAAGGGAGCAGGCAGTAAAGATACAAAGACTGGAAGACAACAAAGGATCTATAACTTAAGAATAAAGCATGTGAATGAAGAAGCAGGAGTCAAAACAGGAATTACAATGGCTATTCACAGAAATTATTAAGGAAAATTCCCCAAGCATAGAAAAAAAGAAATGATATGCAGATGTATGAAGCATACAGAACTCCAGCCACCTACAACCAAAACAGAGCTACACCCAGACACATAATAATCAAGATCCCAGAAATTCAATGTAAGAACAGCATATTAAAAGCCATCAGGGAAAAGAAACAGATCACCTATAAAGGAAAACCCATCAAATCATGGCAGACTTCTTAAAACAGACAATCAGGTCAAGAAAAGCTTGGAGTGAAGTAATTCAAGCCCTGAAGAAGAACAACTTCCAGCCCACATTGATGTATCCTGCAAAACACTCTCTAGAAATTAATGGAGAAACAAGATGCTTCCATGACAAAGAGGAGCTAGGAGAATTTGTGACCACCAGTCCAACCCTACAAAAAATACTGAAGGACATTTTAGAGAGAGAGAACAAGAATACGAGCATTTCAGGAACAGTGGCAGAGATGCCTCAGTGAACAGGGCAGATAGGGGAGTGGAACAGAAAAATAGACAACCAATGGCAGAAAAAGAGAATAGCAGAAATAAGGCAGAGAATATTGGCTGTAATCTCTAGTATAGATGTCCTTGAAATATTAACAGAAAGAAACACAGGCAGAGTAGATCAAGAGATAGGGTCCATTGAGATGCTCTATATAGGAAGGCAGTGGGACCCAAAACAAGCAGTGCACTCCATGGGAGTGAAAGGGGAAGAATTGCCTAAAAAAGGGAGGCAGAGGATTTGGTAATTGGGTAACAAGATTTAAAATTTACATTATTCTCACCACTCTGCTTGGATGGATTACGTGCTGTTCCAGTTTGTCTGCTTACACTAGACTTGAGGACATAGTCAGCTATCCTAAAAATAAGAGGACATATTATGGTAATCATCCCTAATTTTCCTATCAACTTAATCTGAAGCCCTTTATAACTTATACTGTCTTATTATGATTGATCTTATTTGAATCTGGTTTGTTAGATTGCTACTTTGTATTGACTGATTTTATTTAAATCTGTTATGATTGATAGCATCAAGTCTAAGAGTATAGGCAACTACACTGAAGATGACAAGATTCACTAAGATACCCACTCTGGTTTGATTATTACTTGCTTTTGAAGTCTTATGATGTGTCCAATGCTTCATTTTTATTAATGTTGTTATGTACTGCTGAGACATCATGGTACCATTGTAGATCACCTTGTACTGTGGTTTTATGTGACTTTTTTGCTTCATGCTTTTCTAGGAATTGTTTTGTTTTATCTTGCTTTGTTTTGTTTTTCACTGTAATACAGAAATGATAGATATACATGTAGAGACTCATGCATGTGTAGAGCTTATAAACAGTTTATGAGAACCAACTACATAACACATGTTGAAATGAACAACTACTTTGAAGAAAAAGAGACACTACAGTACTCAGTGCTGACTTCATAATGTCATGATGTGAAATGCAGCAAAACTATCACTTTTTTTTCAAAGTGATTTTAGGTTGCTTTGTCTTGTTTAAGTTCAACACACATGAAGGTATGGACAGCTGTTTTGAGAAGAATGAGAGACACTATGACAGCCCTTCTTGGCTTCCCTAATGTCTGGTCTTGAAGACCTGAAATGCCCTCCTTGTCCTGTTCAGATGAATTCCATACTATGTTGTTTCATGTGAATTCCCTGGATGTGACAATATGGACAACTATTTGGAAGAAAAGAAGAGTCAATATGATAGAGAGTGAATATCTCTGATTGTCTAGTTTTGAAATTTATGTCTCTTACATTGCTTTCTTGTGATCCGCTTTGTTCTGTTTTGTTGTGTTTAATTTTACCCTTTTGATACAATTGCATGTATATTTGAGTGTGTAAAATGGATGACCATATTACTGTTTTTATCAGATCGTGGAGCAGAACTGTTAACAGTCTCACTGTTTGAATGTCTACTTTCCATGTTTTAACTTTGTAATTTGTACAACTATTTCCAAGAAGTCAGTATGTAATTTGTCAAGTAATAATTTCTTAGTTTTTTTTTTTTTGTTGTTGTTCTTTTCCTTTTTTCCTTGGAATTCTGTATTGTTGCTACCCTTTATTCTGTTTTGCTTTTTTTTCTATTTAAATAAAATTTAAAAAAAAAAGAAGAACCAAATCAATACCTACAATACAATGAAAATTCGAATACAAAATATAGCAACTTATAGGACGCAATGAAAGGAGTCCTAAGAGGGAAATTTATAGCAATAAATAGTCACATCAAGAAAGTGAATGAACACAAATAAATAACCTAATGATACATCTCAAGCTTCTAGAAAGGAAAGAGAAAGTCAAACCCAAATCTCATAGAAGAGAGGAAATTGTAATGATTAGAGCAGAAATTAATGCAATCGAAACTGAATAAACAAAATTAATAAACTCTTGGCCAATCTTATCAAGAAAAAAAAAGAAAAAACTCAAATGCATACAATAAGGACTGAAAAGAGGGAAATTACTATAGGTCCCATAGAAACTCAAAAAATCATGAACACCTACTTTGAAAATCTCTACTCACTTAGGGTGGAAAATACAGAGGAAATGGACATATTTCTAGAAACATATGAACTACCAAAGCTCAATCAAGAAGATACAAAAATTTTTAATAACCCAATATCAGCTACTGAAATGGAAAATATGATTAAATATTTACCAACAAAGAAAAACCCAGGTCCTGATAGATTAAAAGCTGAATTCTGTAAGAAATTTAGAGAAGATTTACTGCCAATATTCCTTAAACTCTTCAATGAAATTGAAAGGGAAGCATTTTCTCTCTAAATCATCCTTGGAGACAAGTATCACTCTGATACCAAAGCCAGAGAAATACCCAACCAAAAAGGGGAACTATAGACCAATCTCATTAATGAACATTGATGTAAAGATTCTCAATAAAATACTGGCAAATAAAATGTAGCAAATCATCAAGAAGATTATATACCACAACCAAGTGGGATTTATTCCAGGAGTGCAGGGATGGTTCAACATATGCGAATCAGTAAGTGTAATACAACACATCAACAGAGCCAAAAATAAAAATCACATGATCATCTCAATAGATGCATAAAGCTTTTGATAAAATCCAACAGCTGTTTATGATAAAAACCCTTCAGAAACTGAGAATAGGCAGTATGCACCTCAATCTCATAAAGGCCATTTATGACAAACCAACAGCCAACATTATACAAAGTGGGAAAAACTGAAAGCCTTCACTCTAAAATCAGGAACAAAACAAGGATGTCCTCTATCACCACTCCTCTTCAATATAGTTCTAGAAATATTAGCCAGAGCAATCAGAGAAGAGGGGGAAATAAAAGGCATAAAAATAGAAAAGGAAGAATTTAAATTATCATTATTTGCAGATGACATGATACTCTACATAGAAGACCTCAAAAACTACATTAAAAGACTACAAAAGATAAATAAACAAATTCAGCAGCATAACTGGATACAAAGTCAACACTCAAAAATCAATAGCATTCCTGTACACAAATAAAAAACTCACTGAGAGAAATTATGGAAATATCGCCTTTCACAATAGCATATAAAAACATCAGATACTTAGGAATTAACCTAACTGAGAATGTAAAAGAACTGTATGCTGAAAATTATACTCCTCTAAAAAAGAAGATAGCAGAAGGTATTAGAAAATGGAAGGATATTCCTTGCTCTTGGTTAGGAAGAACAAATGCTGTGAAAATGGCCATACTCTCAAAACTGTTATACAGAATCAGTGCAATCCCAATCAAAATACAATTAACATACCTTACAGATCTAGAGAAAATATTCCAAAAATTCATCTGGAAGCAGAAGAAACCTAGAATAGCAAAGGTGGTTCTGGACAACAACGGTAAGACAGGAAGCATCTCAGTTCCTGACTTAAAACTATACTACAAAGCTACAGTAATAAAATCAACATGGTACTGGCAAAGAAATAGACCCAAGGATCAATGGAACAGATTAGAAGATGCAAGCACTACTACAAAGGCACTCAGCCACCTTATATTTGATAAAGTGGCTAAACATGTTCACTGGAAAAAAGGTAACCTCTTTAATAAATGGTGTTGGAAAAATTGGCTATCCATATGCCAAAGACTGAAAATAGACTCATGCCTATCACCATGCACGAAACTAAAGTCAAAATGGATCAAGGATCTAAATATTAAAACACTTAATCTACTGGAGGACAAGGTATGTAAAAATCACAGGGATAGGCAGAGAATTCATGAATGACATGCAAACCACAAGGGAAATACTTTAAAGATTCAACAACTGGGATCTCATATAACTAAAAAGTTTTTGCACTTCAAAAGAAATCACCAACACAGTAAAAAGAAAACCCACATAATGGGAAAGAATTTTAGCCAACAATCCCTCAGACAAAGGACTCATATCTAGTACATATAATAAACTGAAAAACGTCAACCCCACCACCACCAAATTCAAAGACCCTCTCCAAAAATGGGCATCAGAGATGAACATAGAGTTCTCAGATGAAGATACACAAATGGCAAATAAATATATGAAGAAATGTTCACTATCACTGGTCATTCAAGAGTTGCAAATTAAAACAGCACTGAGATTTCATCTCATCCTGGAAAGAATGTCTGCCCTCAAGAAATCAAGTGATAACATATGTTGGTGAGGATGTGGGGAAAAAGGAACACTTCTCCACTCTTGTTGGGAGTGCAGACTGGTGCAACCACTGTGGAAATCAGTATGGAGATTCCTCAAAAAACTAGGATTGGAAGTTCCATTCAATCCAGCTATTCCTCTCCTGAATATTTTCCCAGAAAAGTTGAAAACAACATGTCACAGTGATATATGTGCATCCTTGTTCATAGCAGCACAATTTGTGATAGCTAAATCTTGGAAACAACCCAAATGCCATTGACCTCAGAGTGGATTGTAAAAATGTGGTATTTTGATAAAAGGGAATACTACTCAGCTATAAAAAAGGATGACCATGAGGCCTTTATAGTAAATGGAGGCAAATTGAGAATATCTTATTAGTGGAAATAAACAAGACTCACACAAGTAAATATCACATTGTCTCTCTAGTGTAAAATATAATATGAATTGACAGAATAATGGCAATCCAACAAGTATAACAGATATTGTAAAAGCGAAAGGTTTTTCTGCCAGGCTTGGCGTCAGGCTGTTCTGGGAGCAGATTCCAGCTACTAGATCCTCCCTAGCTGTTTTTGCGGGATGTTGCTAAGGGTGACCGGCCGTTCTTGGTGATGGCGATCCTCACACAGAAGACAGCTGCCCTGATCTCCACATTCCGAGCTCCAAAACCTCTTGGCAGCTGGCGGGCGGTTGCGTGTGCCTGCTTCTTCCTCTTGATCGGAAACTGGAGCCCTTGTGCGACTCTGCACCACAGATGAGGGGACTTGGTGCCCCACAGAGCTCTTTGGGACCCAAAACTCCTGGACCGTAGAGTGGCCTGAGCTGTTTGGATTGAAAGTCTGTGCAGACCTGCATCTCAGCGCGATCTCTTTGGGACTGGTAAGCACGCCCTTCATCCGCAGGGAACTGCCTGGAGATTGGCATCTGGACCAGGTCTGTTTGGGCCCGTAGCCCTGCCCTTCACACCCAGGAAGTCTCCCAGAAAGCAGCATCTCAGGCTGTCTCTTTGGGACCTGAAACTCTCGGACCCGCAGAGTGGCCTGGGCTGTTTGGATCAAAAGTCTGCGCAGATCTGCATCTCAGCGCGACTCTTTGGGACTGGTAAGCACGCCCTTCATCCGCAGGGAACTGCCTGGAGATCGGCATCTGGGCCGGGTCTGTTTGTGCCCATAGCCCCGCCCTTCACGCCCAGGAAGTCTCCCAGAAAGCAGCATCTCCGCCTGTCTCTTTGGGACCCAAAACTCTTGGGCCCGTAGAGTGGCCTGGGCTG
>PVJX010029938.1:0-22491 GCA_004027295.1 Dolichotis patagonum | reverse complement strand
ATCATTTTACTGTCTCTTGGTTTAGTGGCAGGAGAGGGTTGGCACCCACAGGATGATGGTCTATCCACAGTGGAAAGCTGGTAAGCTATTTTACAGGTTCTATTTCAGTTGAGAAGACTATTTGCCCAGTCCTTTTGAGATCCGAGCCCGCTCACCAAGCCCTTTGGGTGTGCTTTCAAGTCCTGGCTGGCCTCTCTCGTGCCCCAGAACCTCACTCCCTGTTCCCCTCAGGTCTCTGCCCAGATGCCTCCCCCACAGGGACAACCCCTGAGCACCAACTCCCCACCTATTACCCTCTCATCGTCCTTAGTTTTCATTCCTGGGACTCAGTACCCAACACCGCAGCTCAGAGGAAGAGAGATGTGTTTTGACTCTCATCCTCAGTCCACAGTGACCTGGTTCCAGGCAGGAAGGCCTGGTAGAAGCGTCAGGCGAAGGAAAGATGTGCACTGCATCCAGGCAGCAGAGAGCAAAGGAGGACCAGGGAGGGTGCTGCACCTTGCAGGCCCCACCTTCTGGCCAGACACGCCCCCAGCCGGAAGTCAGGCATCTGCCCCGGCCTGTCCTCTCCGAAGCCCCACACATAAGCACTCATATGAGGCTTTCACGGGGACCTCCAGACACAAGCTATAACACTGGCTTTACTCCTCACTGTAGTAGTATTTCAGAGCACTGACCCCTGCTTTGTACTGCATTTTGTATGTTACCTTTTTGCCTTTTCCCCTCAATGGGAATGAGCTGCAAGAAGACAAGGACTGCCATCACTAACCTCTCTCTCCTCATGTCCAGGCGCAGGGCAGCATGGCAGCAGTGTTCGCTGAAGGCACAGGTCTGGTCTGCTCCTCAGCTGTCATCTGTGGTAGTGAAGGGACCCAGTTAAGCCAGGGCAGCTTAAGCACTTTCTACTTTAGGTCCTATTGTACCAGGTTCTCAAAACAATGTGGCTGTAAATTTTCATAGCTTTTCATTACTGGGTAAAAATGCCTTGCATTTCATTGCATAGTACTAAATTGACACTGTGGTTAACACATGAGCTGTCTGTTATTATACTGCAAAACCTGGAGATGTCACCATGCTGGAAGTCTAAACCCTGCTGTCAGTTTTCTTGCTGTCTTGAGTGTCCCGCTGCATATAACCTTTTGTTTGTGAGCCCAGAGCTCCATTCTACCAGCCGGACAATCATTCAGAGATAATAGGCCATGCAGCAGCTCCCAGTGGCCATGTTTGGTTGGTTCTGTGCTCGGCTGACATGTTTTATTAATAACAGCAATCCTTCTTTGCCATTCTATTATTTTCCGGTGTGATTAATGGTAAGTGTGTGGATGAAGGGAGCTTTACAATAGTAAATGATCATTTAGGCTGTGCTTTGACTACCTCCAGCTGCCTGTTCAAGTAAAAACTAACTGCTTGAGGTAGAGAGTAATTGTTGCATACAGATGTAAGTACTAAAAGGTGTCAAGGTGGGAAAGAAAGCTCAGAGGAGATCTGAGAACAGCTGACCTTCCGCAGAAGGGTTTGGACAACAGCAAAGGGAGCCGTGTCATCGGCCTTCCAAGCGTCCAGTGCAGGTGCTGCTGGTGCTGAAGGTCCTCTGGGAGGGGCACCAGGCGTGGAAAGGAAAAGCTGGGAGGAAGGAAGTGGGGAAATAGAGGCAGAGGGGAGGAAAAAAGAAAGTTGTTTTGTTAGGGAGGTGAAATGGCTGTCACCAAGTCTGCTGTCTTACTAACCTGAAGAATGAAATTGCAGCTGGAAAGGAGGTTAAAGAGGAAGTATTTATTGGAAATACAAGAAGGAAAAGGCTCTTGGTGGCCAGGAGGGACCCCAGGAATGGAGTCCAAGGAGTTTGGAACCCAGCATTCACCTCTGTTAGGTGGCTTCTTGGGTTTTTACTCAGGCTCTGTAAACCAGTTACTCATCTTGTAGGGTATCAAGGAACCAATTTTAAAAGAAAACTAGTTATTTTGTATTTCTGAGTTTCTTGAAACTCAACCCTGGATGTAGGGGTTGCATTCCATTTTGCCTAGCGATCTCCTTTGTGAACCCAAGTCTGGTCCACTGCCTATTTTTACGGTAATTCCTATCAGCATGGCTGACCACCCCAATCCACCTCAGGTGCAATTTACCACTAGATGCCTACTCATCAGCTAAATAACTAAACTGCCTGGTTAGAATATTACAATAGCGTTTTGCTCACTGACCTTGGTCTAAGGCCTTCTCTCTGGAACTCTTAGTGAGGATGTTGGGAATCTGCTCTCACTTGTCACTGACTGCTGAAGACAATAATAGAGAGAGAAGCAGAGAACAGCTATGGAGTTTGGTGTTGGTAAATTGTCCTGAGGAACAGCAATTCGGGGAGTAGATGTCAGCCTTAGAGAATCTTAGACAAGTGCAGGCATAGACAATGGTGGACTTCCTGGCTACTGCTCCGGACTTCTTCCGTTTCCCTACTTAATTCCAAGTTCTGACGCTGTTGAGAAGCCAGAGTCTGCCCTGGCTGTGGGGTTTTACAGTCATGACACCAGCTGCTGTGTTGGTGCTGAATTTGGCTATCCACCAAGACCAGCTCAGAAGAGTGTTTTGATAAAAACTGTTAGAGAAAAAGTTCTTTCCTTGGAGCATTTCATGATTCCCTCCTGGTTTAGTGACCCCTGTTGGCACCTGTTTTACTTATTTTTCTTGTTGCTGAGATAAAATACCCAACACCCGTAAGTTAAAGAGGAAAGGTTTACTTTAGCTCAGTTTATAGAGGTGGCTGGTTCCAAGGCAGGGTGGTGCGGCAGAGGGCATCAAAAAGGGGAAAGAGTCCATGGCAGAGCAGGCAGGAGGCAGCAAGCTGTGAGCCTGCGTTTCCCTTTTATCCCGTCCAGGCTACAACGTTTCTGGGAGGTGCCACCCACACTAAGGTTGGGCTTCTGTTTTCAGTAAATCCATTCAGCCACACCCAGAAGTATTCTAATTCCAATCAGTGGACTAATTTAGAACCACACACCCTCAATCCCAGCATCACACACTCCAGATCCAGGCAGCTCCAAAGAACTCCCCCTAGGAGTGCAGAAAGCTTTGAGGGGACATCTACATGTAAGCCACAAGAACAACCAAACCACATGTGATGACAGCTGATAGGACATAACAAGGAAGAGGGTAGGAATACCACATTGCACGTTATGCCTCCAATTTGGCTTTAAATTCACCCTCTTCTGCTTTTCCATTTTATGTTCAGCACAGTAGATGGATCATACTCTACCATCAGCACCAAAAGCTTTCCAAGCTTCACTCATCACATTTTCAACAAAGATATCACTTGAATCTTCCCCTCAGCCTCTCGTCAGTAGTACTATCTCAGACAAATAACTGTGAGGTTAATTTTAGCAAGAGGGTAAGTTATCAAGGGGTCCTGATTAGTGGAAAGGAAATAGGAAATGGAATAGTGTGCAAGATGTGGGCTTAAATACCCAAGACGCTCCACGCAGTAGCTACCTGAATTTTGGCTGTCTGCTTAGCTCCTTGGAACCTTGATTTTTTTAATCTTCTAAGTCAAGAGCCCTTCTTATACATGTGCTTGTGAAATCTCTTAGAATTAGACCTTGCATACTCTAGATGTATAATAATTACAATTTGGAGCTCTTTCTGGTATGATTAGTTCTATTAAATAATAGGAAGAATTATAACCCCAATAAAATGTACTCCAGAGCTTCTCCAGTCTGTAGATGCCCCCAGATGTAACTCAAGAATCCTTCAATGTGGATTCTCATGTCCCTTTAATACATTGTTCATATAGTGACCTTTTAGTATTTAAAAAATGCACATCTCACCATGTTACTTTCTGTCCCCTCCTCCAGAGTTCTAACAGAAGGCCTCTAGATCTCTCCATGGGGACCTGAGAGGTCATTTTGATTTCCCCCTAACTCTGGAGCTCCCCCTTGGCCTTAGGAGAGCCCCTAAACTCCTTAAATGGACCCCAATCATACAGAATCACTTGTAGCAGAGCTGATAGACACCAGGCTCCCTGAGCTGCTTGCTCCAGAGTCCTGCGCTTCCCAATTCCAGGCACTCCTGTGTTCATCATGTTAAGACTTAGCCTGGGTGCCGTCTCCTTTGTGAATTCTTGTGTTGACAATGCTGCTCCTTCTTCCAGGGTGATCAGCTCCTGGGCACACTCTCTGAGTGCACTTATCTTGGTAGTCATTTCTTTACCTTTCTTCCCAGACCAGTGGTGAGGTTCTGAGGGTGTGGACCACCTCTTGCTAATTGTGGTGGCTGTAGTGGAGGTTTGGCTTCAATGTGGCACTGTTGAGAAAGAGGGGTGCCTTTAGAAGGTGGGGCCCAGTGGGGGTCTTCAGGTCATTGGATGTGTGGGCTAAAGGAGAGCATAAGACCTCAGCCCCTTGCTCTCTTCTTTCAGTGCTCGGTCACGAGGTGACTGGTTCTTCTCTGCTGCACGCTACCTTTCATAGTGTGCTGACCCACCACAGGTCCCGGAGCAACAGGGCCCAGAAACTTCTGCAGCCATGCCCAGCGTAGCCCTCCTCTACATGGATCATCCCAGGTATCTGTCACTGTGGTGGGAAGCTGACTAGACACAGTGGTTTGATGCCAGGACAGAAGACCTAGTAACAAGGAAATTAGCTGAATGAATCAACATGTGGTAATCAGTGCCACTGGTGAAATGAATGTATCACGATGGGCCAATCTCCCTTTGGCTCAGTGGCCACAGGAAACACAAATTCAGACTGGTGATTTCTTGGCTCTGCCTTACACAAATTTTCCACCTTCTTGATTAGGGAGCTTCTTCCCAATTTTCTCTACCTGTGCAAGTCCTGTCTGTCTTTGAAGCCCTGCCAAGAAATGACCAAGTTTTGAATATCGTCGAGTCCTGGTTGTAGCCTGGCTACTCCCCCGACTTTCTCCGAGCTCCTGAGGATGCACAGATCTATCTATATTTTCCATACTATACCTTGGGTCCTACCAAGTGCCTGTAGCATGGGGGTTAGTCATCAATGTATGATGAATGTGTAAGTGAAAGATAGAGACGAATTAGCCTCATTACCCATGGAAATCTATTAACAACTGGTATTTTTTTCTGTCTTGCCATATCTTAGACTTCTTGAAATTACTCTTAGTACCTATGCTAGGGTCAAAGATTGAGTAGGTGCTTAGTACTTTTTAGTTACACAAGACATTCCTTTGGTCTTCTTTAATCTTGACTGTAACAGCCTATGTTTTGCAATTCTAAAATTTCCTAGAGTTATCCCCAAAGTGAAAGAAAACTACTCACTTTGAACATTAAATGGAGGTTTGCTTAGAGAAACAGTTTTGTAATGATCACAGACCAATGATTATGAGGAAACGACGCTGCTGCGTGGCAGGACAGTAGTTTACCACTAGAGGTCCCTCTCTCCATGGGAGCCGGCAGCCCTGCCCATGATCCTTCCCAGGTTTGGTGTTTTCTGATTTGGAACAAAAAGTAAGGAGCAAAGGAAATTTGAACCAGTGAATTCATGGCACTGCAGATTGGATCTTATACATCGAGCTTCATTGCCGAGGCTCTGGCTTGGTCATCAAATGAGTTCTATTTTCTCTCCCTGTTTCCAGCCCCATTTCATTTTGTTCTATTTCTGTCTGGTTCCTGAATTAGCCACGTTACTGTATTCAGATCCTTTTCATCTCCTCCCCATCTGGAAGGCAGTCTGGGTTGGTCCCGAAATGTCTCAAAGGAAGAGAGAAGCGATGGAGTGTCTAGCGCCCCACTGTGGAATGGAGAGATAAAGACACGCTTGAGGGCAACACGGCCACAGCTCAGGCTGTGCTTGTCCAGGGCTGCTGAATGTCCTAAGGGTCAGGGCTCCTCACAGCCACGAAGCACCTTTTCTTGTTCACATGCAGCTGGCAAGTTCAACAGGCAACCTCGTGGGGGTGTCGCTTTTCCATGAAGGGTCTGTAACTTGTAGTAAAGAAGTTAGCAGAGGGACAGATGAAAGGGAAAAGGTTGTTTTCAAAGTGAGAAACAGAAAGCTTCCCTTATTCTGGGAAATAAAGAAATATCTTTCTTTAGAAAAGTGCGATTGTAGTAGTTTTTCTTGGTGACAGAGGAGGGGGTTTGACGGGACCTTTGCTGGCCTCTCTGTCACTCATGGCTTAACCTCATGAGTACTGCAGGCCTGGAAAGAGCCTTTCCCCATCTCTGCACCACAGGGGCCTCCACCCCCGTCTGCAGACACCTGCTCTTTGGCACCCTGTCACCCTCAGGAAGCTTGTAGGCACTACTTTCTACTGCACAAAATTGGGGCGCAAAATTGGAAACCACGCTGGTGGGGATGTTGGAAGGAGATTCGGACAATTTGATCAGAGAATTTTGGGATCTAGAGCAGGACCTGAGCTCTTGGGGCTGGAGCGTATCCCCATGGTCTTAGCAGTGCCTTTCTCCATGAAGATGAACTCAGCTGAAGCAGGGCCAGCTCAGGGCCTAAGGCAGGGACACGGCCCAGGTGTAAGTGCGGTGGTCCAAACTATGTTCAGAAAGGAAATTTGAGCTCCAAAGTGGTCAGTCAGTGACAGCCATCTTCTAATTGAGAGTTGGGACCTAGCTGGAAGCAGCAGGAAGTTATGCAAGTCATCAGAACAACCTGGGCCTCACCACTGGTGCCCTCACTCGCTGCAAAGCAAATGCCACAAAGAGACGAGGGCACGTGCTGGGGACTCATGGAGCGTATGGGGACCCATGCTAAAAGCCTTTAAATAGGTTTCACAACTGCAAGGCCAAACGACTACTATATGAGCACCATTTGCTGGGAAGGTGGAGAGCACAAAGAGCAGAGGTGACAGGGGACACTTTTCTGGACACGTCCTTGTAGAGGACCTGTAGAAATCTCAGCACCAGCAGCCGTGTGCTGGATTTTAGATGTCATTAGTCTGCCACGCTGGACCGTGCTTCCAGCTCTGGGGAGCCTTTGAGCTGGCTGTGGTGTGGCCACAAACTGAAGGAAGTTAATGTGTTTCACTTATTACAGGCAACCCTGGGCCCACCTGCAGGCGTGGAGTGACTCAGGAATTCCTGAGCCAACTCTGTACCACGTTTATTCTCCCTACAAGGAGTCACATCGCAGAGGCCTCTGCGATTTTCAAATCAGTGAGTAGGAATACCTGTTAACTGCAAATGGCATGAAACTTTGGGAGATAAGAGCTCAACACCTGACAATAGCATCCTTGCTAATTTAGAGACAGGCAATGTACAACTTGGGACCCTGGGGGGATAGGATTTTCTGAGCAACTTGCACCTTGTTTTCTGATGAACATGTACAACCTTCTAGGTGGTGTGCAGAGTTCTGAAGTGGAATCCAATTAGCCTTTAGCAGTGCTATAGCCGGGAGGCAGGAAAGCACATTTGTTTTACCTAATTCTGCAATTGTTATGACATCAGTAGATGACAGAGCATGGAGGGACCCAATCGTCAGGGCATTTTTACAGCTTGGCAATTAGCTTCTTCATTTTTATAGCAGCCTGGAGCACTGGCCTGTGGAAGGTAGGACTCTCTCATGGGGCCACTTCCTTCTGAGCTCCAGTTGTGTGCTCGTCCTGCAGGGACCCACAAAGTCACCACCTCCAGTTCTCTCTGCAGCGGACTTGTGACCAAACAGCAGTCATGTTCCAGAAAAAACAGGGCTCGCAGCGTTGCAGTCATTTTTCATACATACATTTCTATGGAAATCGTAAGACCTCTATTGTGTTAGTCATTTAAATGTATGTATTTCTGGAAGATGAAGGTGGTCTGGTTATGTACTGCAATGTGGCAAATGACTCCAAGACTTCAACAACAGCATTAAACAGCAGCTTAAATAGCAGCACTCCCTGACCGCAGTGTGCTGGGGCTGCCGCGCAGAGCACCACAGACTGGTACTGTATTTAACCCCAGGAATTTGTGCCGTCTGACAGCAAGGTGGGGGCAGGGCTGGCTTCTCTGGAGGCCTCGTCTCATGGTTGGTGCATCGCCACCTTCTCCCATCTTCACAGGATCATCCCTCTGTGCGCGTCTGTGTCCTCATTTTGGATCAGTACCTACCCTCATGACCCTAGCTCAATTACATCCTTCAAGTCTGTGTCTGATGCACTCACCTGGGGTTTAACATGGGCATTATAAGTCCACAATTTGGGCAGAGTCACCAGGGATGGCTCATTTCTGTCATTTCTGTTGTACATCTGGGGCCTCAGCTGGGTGACTAGAGCGTCTTTCTTACGCTACTCTGGCACAAACTCTGTAGCATCTCCACGCTGTGTCTCCAGCATTAATGGCTTCAGCATTTGCCTGACTTCTTACAGCCCGGGTCAGAGAGCCAGAACTTAGCAGAAGCTGCACGGCCTTTGGTCACCCAACCTTGGAAGTCAACACTGTTCCAGCCCATCTCCCTCCTTCTAGAGATGACCTTCTCCCATCAGAACTCTGGCGTAGAAGAGGCTTGTAGGAAGGGGCGTCACCCTTGAAGTGGCACCTACACTGCATGGCTGGGAGTGGGGAACAGGGAATCTACAGCAGTGGTACTCATGGGGACCCTGAAAATATTGCTTATCAGTCCAGGATGAGAGGAGTACAGAAATTGAAAACAAGAGTTCAGAAATGTCTGTTATATCCAGCAGAGCCATTGAAATCTGTTGAACATGATATTCAAACATGCGGATGTATTTTTGCATGTACTTGGTTTCTGTTTTATTTCTTCCAGTAATTACTTTCATAGTCCCCATCTCTAACAGATACAGAAAACAGAAACTGTGGGTCCCTCACAGTGGGTAGCATGGAAACCTGACAGGGGGTTCAGAGGTCATGGGACACAACAATATGTGTACACTTAATGTCACTGTGTATTTAAAACACATAAAAAGGTACATTTTATGTTAATGCAGTTTACCACAATTAAAAAGAGAAAGTCCACAGGAAGGCCATGCCAGCGCTCTGGGCTAGTACGGAGTCTGGAGCAGGAGCTGCTGTTCTTTCCTGCTTGTTTTTCGAGTGTTTCCCATCCCAGTCTTTACCTCGCTTCTCCGCTCGCTGATCCCAGCCTCTGCCGTCTTACCTGGACTGTTCATGCCTGTGTCTTGCATCACGCAGGTTGTGTTGGTTTTTCAGGACTACTGCACCTATTTCAACCAGTTCAACCCAAATTCCTAGAGCAGCCACTGCCCAACAGGCATGATGCTCTGTGCCGGTGATGGGCTTACTGGTGGGGTGTGGGAAAGGGGGTGCAGGAGCGGGAAACCTGAGACCCAGGAGGAGGCTGGGCATCTTGAAAGGCTGCAAGAGAGCAGAGGTCCCTCAAGGGAGAAGGGAAAGATTCAAGCTCAGATGGAAGGGAAGAGTAAAACAAGAGAGGAAGAAAGGAACACATGGAACAAAGCTTTTGTGAATGGGGAAATGAGAAGGGTTGAAGGGAGGGGAGAGGGATGGGAAAAAGTAGAATGAAAATATATCATGTACAGGAACAAATTCTCTATGTGAACGTGATCAATATGCATCTCTAAAATGTATCAATAAAGTTGGATTGAAGAAAAGCAATCAAGCAAATAAAACAACAAACGGCTGGGCTCCGCAGCTGCTGGGCGCAAAGGGCAGCCCGCGCTCTGCGTGCGAGCGTCTGCGTGAGTGTGTGCGCGCGCATGCGTGGGAGGTCCAGGGTGGGACAGCTGTCCCAACCCTGAATGTGCCTTTTATGTCCTTTCCCTGCTGGCGTCGTCTTCTAAACGTCCCTCTTTCTTTCTGGTAGGGCCCCTTGGGCCCTGGACGCCGCTCTCTGTGCCTCTGTGGAAGCCTCCCCAGCCGGACGCAGGTCCCGGTGCAGCAGCGGAGGGAGGTTAACAGCAAAAGACTCCTCTGCCAGGTGCAGTGGTGCACACCTGTAATCCCAGCTCCTCCCACTCAGGAGCTTGAGGCAGGAGGGTTTCGATTTTGAGACCAGGGTGGGCAACTTAGTAAGAATTCGTCAAAAAATGAAAAGGACCGGGGCTGTAGCTCAGCGGTGGCACACTTGCATGTTCAAGGCCTGAAACGCACGAGAAGGAGAAGTCTCCTTCCACATAATGTCTGTCTGCACTCAAGATCCCAATGATTTGATCAGTCAATTGGAGGTATTTAATTTGTACTTAATGTGTGTCTCTACATGTGCAAATAAAAAAAGGTTAAAAGTGTTTTTTGTTTTTAGAGGAAGATGCGTTCCTTTATTTTTGGAGAATGGGACTTCTCTCTCCCTCTTTTTTTTTGGTGCCGGGGATCGAACTTAGGACCCCAAGTTTGCACTTACACCGCTGAGCTAAACCCCCAGCCCAGAACAGAGCTTCTCATTGCTTTTTTAAAAAGCAATCACTAGTGGGCAGCTGCCGAGAATCGGCCATGGTGGAATCCTGGGGGCTACAGAAGAAGGCAACTCGCCCCCTTGGTAAGCACCTCCCTCCGCGTGAGCCAGGAGACCCAATCAGCAGCTCCTGTGCTTCTTCCACAGCTTCTCCCACTTTCATTTGGCAGTCCTGTGAGCCTACCAGCGTGTGGGGCTGGAAATGAAACATCCCAACCCCCCCTCCCCCCCATTAGCCTCGGGGGCGGAGGTCAAACATGACTTGAGGGGATAACGGTACGCAATAGAGCAAGTATGGGGTATTTCCTTCCATCTTCTGTTTGAAGGCAAATGTTTTCTCACTGTTTTGTTTCATGACAATTAATTGTATTACACTAGTGAATATTCTGTTTCAAATGGTATTATAATGTTCTGTTTTTGATTTGATTTTGTTATACCAAACTGACTGGACAACTATTGTGAAGATAACGAGATATACTATGGTACCTATTACTGTTATCCCGGTAACCTGCTGTGACGTTCTATACCAGTTTCACTGCACTGTCTTGACTGGCTTTGTTCTGTCTTGTTCTGTTATATTTTTACTACCTTCAAAATAATAAAAAGAAAGGCAATCACCTTGGGACTCCTGAGCACGGGCAGAAGCGGCACAGACTCTGACTTGGGGAAGTCCTCATGGCGCACCTTATTTTATTTTTTTTAAATTTTTGAGACAGGATCTTGCTGTGTAGTCCAGGCTGTCCTGGAACTCAGTCTGTAGCCCAGGCTGGCCTCTCACTCATGGCTATCCTCCTGCCTCAGCCTCCCGAGTGCTGGGATTACCAGTGTGTGCCACCATACTCTACTACACAGAGAGTCTTTGGGACTTGGTGGAATCCACCCTGTGGACGGGAGGCCTGGAACCCCACAAGGATGAGCACTGCATCCCCAGAGCCTTTACCACCTTGGGGAGACCATGATGAGCATCAGAATGATCAAACCTGGCCCGCTGGGGTCCCACCTGGCTACTGCTTGGTAGAATTTGCGGATTTGGCTGCAGCAGTAAAGTATGTGTGTGACAGTACTGGGCACCCGCTGCCCAGAGTCAGGCCTTCCCTCGGCTCACAGTGCCTAGTGGACACCTCGGGGCTCAGAGAATCATGGAGCTGACCGGGCGCTGACGGTCCCTTGTGACCCTCTGGTTTTATACGGGAGAAAAGGCTGAGGCAGGGAGCGGGGCAGTTGTGGCCAAGGCAGAATGTTTTGACCTGAACTGTACTGATTTTGGGAGACAACCGAGGACTCCCCTTTTGTTGGGGACTTGACCCCAGTGTGGTGACAGCAGTCGACGCCTTGTGTGGAGCCCAGATGGGTGTATGTCGAGGTTAGAGACCCGCGATGGACTGGAGCAGAACGAGCCTTAACAGAGTGCCAAGGGGAAGTGGGGCTGCCGTCTCAATCTGGGTGGCTAAGCGTGGCAGTCCCCCAAGCGCACCACGCAAAGCCTGTGGAACGTAAATGGTCAGATCAGGCTCACAAGCAGGACCAGAGTGCGGTGCCCAGTGGGGCTGCGGCTGGAGCAGGCAGCTGCAGCTATAGCCGGCATGGCCACACTCAGAGCACCCTGTGGACGCGCAGGCTTCGGGGGTGGTGTGGGAGACCCTATGCCAAAGTTGGGTGTGACAGAGGTCGGCATGGAGCTCGTGGAGCAGAGCGAGGAGGTGCGGGTCATTGGCAGCCCCCAGACTCAGGGTCTTCAGAGCTCCCTGCCCTGATGTAGCCAGGACAAAGGACAAGCCAGGGTGGACCCTGTGAGGGAAGAGGAGACTTTAAATTGTGAAAACTTTTTACCTTTTCAGAAATCTTTATAAGAGTTTGATAATTTGCATGAGGTTATGGTATTTCCACGATTCTCCCACTTTCATTTGGTAGTCATTTGAGTGAAAACCAACTGTTGGACAAAGTTCAAACAAGTATTTCTTGGCTGTTCATATTTCTGGAGAAAGGGGCAATTGGATTAGCCGGAGGATCACAGGACTGTTTCCCAAAGCCCAGGTTTAGGAGCTAGAATTCCTGGGCGGCTGCTGTGTGTCAGTGTGTGTATTATTTTGGGGCACTCACAGCTGACTGGCTCCAGGTCTGGCAGCTAGGATAGGGGTACAGGCCTGAGTGTAGGGAGCAGGGATTGAGCAGCAGAAGCCTGAAGCAGTGTAGGGCTGGTGTCTTGGCTACTGAGGCAAGAGGATCACCGGGAACACACAGGCAGACCCTGTCTCAGAAAAGAAAAGCTTAGGGATCCAGACCTTGTCCGGAGAGGTGTTTCCATACACTGGTCCCTAGGAGGCTTGGTGAAGGGCGTTACTGTACCATCTACTGCAGAGGTGCCCGCCTGCCTCCTCGAAGTCATTAGACAATAATCTCACAAGGCTGACATGGTGATCAGAAGGGGTAATGTGCGAAAGATGACTTGGCACCAAACCAGCCCTTCCTGAAGCTCCAACCCATCCCTTCTGTGTCGTTGAACTGCCCTCCTGACGCTCCGTGGCTGTGACCACATCTGCACTGATGCAAATGTTGCAACATCTTTCACTGAAGCCCGGGGGTGGGGGCTTTGGGATTGAGGGAGGTGTCGGTGCTTTAGGACTGGAAATAGAATGGGGGCCCTGCAATAGGAAGCAGGTACAAATAGTTGTGGGGCACACTAGTCAGTTTGGGACTAGGAATATTAAATGAGGAATCATTAACAATTTGACAGACAAGACAAACTGTTCCAAAGCCTTCACAGGTCAACTTATAGTCACAGGAGTTTACCAGGTAACACCTGTAGCAAAAAAGTTGGTGTACAGAGCTTACCGTTGTCACCTATAAAAAACAAAAGTGCTCATTTTGCTTTGGCACAGATTTATAGTAAAATTTATAGATTTATAGTAAAGTTGCAAGGTTGGTACAGAGAGGTCTGGTGGGTGCCTTACCACGTCACTTTCCTTAAATGCTATGTTAGGATCCTGGTTTGTTTTCCTAAACCTGGGCACCTCCTTGGCCCTTTTCCAAGATCCAGGCTCCAGACTGACCTCTGGGTTCCCCCATCCTGCTTCTGCAGGGCTTTTCCTGACATGAAGTTCAGTGCAAGCAACCACAGCACGTGTCCTTTGGTTCCCCGTGTCCTGTTACTGCCACTCATCCCTGTGTCCCTGGTTCCCCGTGACCTCGACAGGCTCCAGGCGTCCTGGCCCCGTGTTCTGTTGGAGTCCCCCAGTTCAGGCTGTGGGCCCTGGGAGGAAACAGGGAGGTGGGTCCCCTCTTGTCACCTCATCATGGCAGGGCCTGTGGCTTCCACGTTGACATACAGTGATCCACCCCGCTTTTCTTTCCATAGTGGGGGTTTAACAAAACTTTGTAAATGCCAGGCAGCTCTCTACCACCAACCCACATCCTCAGTCATTTATAAGAGTTTTTATTTTGAGACTAGGTCTCCCAGGCTAGCCTCAAATTTGGGATCCTTCTACTTTGGCACCTGGAGTAGCTTGGATTACAGGCATGTGCCACCATGCCCAGCGGCACAATGATTTTTAAGGCATGATTTTTAAACGACGGGATGTGTTTGTTCCCTTCTGTCCGCTGCTCTTGGTGCTGAGCTCGATGCTGGGAAAGTCTTAGGCCCTGAGCAAAGACAGCGTCTGTTGGGCTCACACTGTTCATAGTAGCTGTGTCCCCCACAGAATCAACGGGCCTGGGCAGAGCTGGGCCTTACAGTCAAACTTGGCTGCAAGCCCGGCTTCTCCGCTAGGTGCTGTATACTCCGAAACACGCTGTTTACACTTGCTGGCCCATTATAGTAAAGCAGAACTCAGAGAGAAACAGCCTGTCCCCCCCGTAAAATCTTCCCAGCCCGGGCAAGCCACTCCTTGGGCAGCCCTTCCCTTAGGAATATGGACCTGTGCTTTCTCACCTCGGTCCTATGCTTTTCTCACTGGTATGGGAGACACTTCAGGCTGTTCTCTCATGGGACTCTGCTTCCTTAGAAAACACTGGGTCTCATCACAGATGAAGCT
Organism: Dolichotis patagonum; assembly: GCA_004027295.1. Taxonomy (NCBI): domain Eukaryota; kingdom Metazoa; phylum Chordata; class Mammalia; order Rodentia; family Caviidae; genus Dolichotis; species Dolichotis patagonum. Next base: position 8,126 of record PVJX010029938.1, on the reverse strand, counting down.
GGCAAAGAGGGTCATAAACAAGCTTCACAGCATCCAAACATCCTGAGACACGCAGGATGTGTTTTCTTTCAAGGCTAAGATGGGGTTAGCTGCGGGGTGACTGTGTTTCCCTTCTGAACCTCTACTCTCTTGGTGTCACAAATTGTATAAAAGGGAATCTTCCTTTGATTTGGGGCTCAGTCTAGTTTTGAGCATTTCTAATGTGGGGTTGTGCACTAACATAGTCCACCTGTGATCCCTCCTGGTCCTCCAGTTTCTTGGAAATTCTGAAACAGCAACAAGATTGTTACAACCGACCAGAGTATGTGAACTGGGCTTTCCCAGCTGAATGGGGAGGAACATCCTGGTCTAATCTGGGGACCAGTCCTCACTCCCTGTCACTTCATTAGGGGAAGCAACTCTGGGGCAGGGAGGTTTGCTTAGTAGCTCTTCCTTGTTTCTGCCTGGACTCCTGCTTTTTATTCTTTTTAAGCCAGACGCCCTTCATGATAATCTCGGCACATTCTGCCTCTGAGTGTTGTACCTTCATGATCCCACGGATCTTCATGATACGGGGGATATCTGTGGCCTTTGTCATTGTCGTATGATTTGGAATGGAAAAGAAAGTTCTAAGAACCAAATGTCTGATTGTGACAAAATGACAGAATTTTTCAAAAGGAAATGGCAGGTGTCTTCCAGGAGCAGCGTCTCTCAAGGGAGCGAAGGCCCCTTTGTCGTGTTTCCACAGCTGTGGGCTGCTGCGCTGGGGCAGGGATGGGCTGGAGAGAGGCTGTGATGTGAGGCAGGGGTACGCTGCTCATGGCGTTGTGGTCAGAATGTCACGTGTCCTTAGCACTGTGGTTGCTGGACTGTGACTGACAGATTACCAGTAAATTCTCCTTGGAGCAGCCTGCAGTTGGATCAGTTTCTATCTGTAATGACCTCAGGACTGCGGGGTGTCCATGTGGGGAGGAGAGTCTGGGTGCTGTGGTCATCACCACCTGGCAGGGTTTTCTCCATGTTTAAATGAGCCTTGTTGTAGTTCTATGGAAGGCCTGGTACCTGGTAAGTGATAAAGCAAAGTTCTTTTCTTTCCATTTGTGCTTTTTTTACAGCCTTAAAATATATTTCTTTAAAAAAATAAGAATTTAAGAATAGTCTTTCACTACCCTAGGAATTTCAGAAAGTTTATTCCTGGATTCTTTTAGTTGGATGGGAAGCAAGTTACAATCCAGTAGATGATTCCTGGAGAAATGATAAAATCCATAAGGGAAGACATGAGGATGCCCTTCTTCTGATTACCAACCAAAAAAGAATGATCTGCCCAAATCCAAAGCATGGCTTTTGGAAAACAAAGATTTATGGTCTGGGTGTGAACGGTGATGAATCACTTGGTGATGCATGCTTTCTGGCAGACCTGTCAAAAGTAACGAGCCAGAGTCTGTTCCCGAGTTCATCTAGTTGCAAGCTTTCTCTATGAAATATGGAAGACAGTGGGACACAATTTGTCTTTGCACAAGTCTGCTCCAATTACTGTGCTCCTGTCCCTGTCACCAGTGGAAAATAAATGGGCTGATAATTACAGCCTCAGATACACTCCTGCAGCCCGCTTTTCCTTCAGCTTTGCTGGCCTGTGTGTCTAATGGGGTCACATTATGAGTCATAACTCAAGTTTTATTGTCCCTTCCTGATGCTCGCTGCCCCTGTCTTCCCCTCAGTGACCTCCATGTCTGTGCAGAGTTCTCATCATACATCTCAGGCTCTCCCTGGGGGATTCTTCATGTGCCCTTCAGTAAGCAGCTAAGTGGGGGAAGTGTCCCTGCTGTGGGCACTGGTGGCTCCCGGGCACGGCGCGTGTCTTGTTTGCTTGGGCTGGGACTTACCATTGACCACTGATGCTGTCACATCTTTCTTTGGGCAGTGCCCTCATTTGCTGGACTGATACTGGTGACAAAATCATGAGGTGTCCTGTGGCAAAATGGGGGAAACGAATTCCTTTCTCTGAGTTTCTTTGTTGTGTGTGTGTGTGTGTGCGCGTGCGTTTGTGTGCAATCTGTGATGCTTGCACCATGGAGTTCTACAGGTATTTTAATGGTACATGCTTCTTGCTTTTTAACTTCTCTGTCTCTCTGACCCTAGAAGGAGTCCACATGCCTTTCCTATAACCGCTGCCTGCTGGGCCTTCTCCTTCTCCCCATTTATCCATGTCTCCTAGGCAACCATTCTATTCCCAAGTCAAATAGTGCCTGTCTCACGGATTTGCCAGACAAATTCAACAAATATAAATCTCAGATGAGCTCAAGTGAGACCTGCACTCCATTTTCCTTTCAATAAAATATTTGCAGGCTTTTTGCAGAGGTCTGCGTGGTTACCCACGAATGCTTTGTTGGAAGGTGGAGAGAGGGGCACTGTGGCACTCCCCTCGGAGCAAGCCCAGTGCCCCTGTGAGGCTGCCATCTCTGGGTGGCACGCAGCCAACCTCCGTTTGTCTATTGGAGCAGTATCTCTTTCCTAGGAAAAGCCACTGTAGATTGGTAAAGACATCATGTTCCTGCAGGGTTTCCAGGGAATCCTGAGGACAGAATAGCTATTGTGATGTGTGTTGCTTTTTAACCAGCTTTATATCTCTTAATGTGACAGTCTTCAGATGATAGTCTTTTTTTTGGATAGTCTTTTTAAAGTTATGGATTAGGGGAACTGAGGGGAAAATGATCTAGGAAATTTAAATTCTCTGAGCCATGCTGGACTATCTTCCTCACCATGTTCAGTAACCCTTGCGAACATAAACTCGAAACAGATTGATGAGGGAGGAGACATTAGCACCAGAAGACGCTGCTGCCTCTTTCTCCTGCCTGGAGCCTGGGCCCCTTTCCAGGGTTTCCGCAACCCTGCCCTCTCCCAGGGTGACGTCATACCATGCAACTGGTCTTCAGGAGCGGCCAAGGACAAGTCCAGGGCACAGATGGCTGGGACAGTGAGCAATGCTCCCAGGTTCTCAGATCCTGCTCTGCAAAGATGATGGGTGGATGGTGAGGAAGACTGCCTCTGACCTGTCCAGAGGTTACCATGGAGACAGCTAACCCAAGCCAAGACTGAAAACATACCATGCGAACATGTTGCAGCAGCTAAAGCAAGGGTTTGAAGAAAATGCGTCCAGAATCTCAGTAGCCCAGTGAATATTTTTGTGTGTGTGTGTGTGTGTGTGTGTGTGTTCCCTTAAAGCATAAGAAATAAAAAAAGATAGAAATGAAAGCATCTTGAGCCTTTGAGTCATGGATGTAGTAGCTACGAGACAATGAATTGACCATCTAAGCAGACAGTAGAAGTACTTGCTTGTAAGTAAAGGTACTTGAGTAAAAAGATATAGTGATATTGAATAATTTATTCAAAGAGATAGAGACAATATGAAAAAAATCTATATTCTCATGCCTCCCAATCAAGTTTCCTTTTATGTATTATGGCGAGATTGACTCTTTCCCTTTAAAAGAAAAATATCAGTTTATTGCCTTTTAAGATTTTTTTTCTGATTATAAGGTAGAAAATCAGTTAAATGGAGGAAAATAAAACCACATGGAATTTTATCACCACCTATAATACTTACGTTTTATTTTTCCAGTGTTTTTCCAGTGCATGTATTCTAAGAACCACATTTAATTGTATTCTCTGATGATGTTTATTTGTTATTTTCACTTATTGTTATTTCCTCTGTCTTATTATTTTGTCATTTATTTGCTTTTGCAGGTTTTTTTCTTTTCATTTGTTTCATTTTGTCTTTTTGACAGGGTTTCACTATGCGGTAGGGCTGGCCTTGAACTCACTTCGTAGCCCAGCTTGGCCTTGAACTTGCAGTGATCCTCCTGCTTCAGTCTCCCGAGTGCTGGGATTACAGGCGTGTGCCACCATGCCTGGCCTGAGGATATCATTTAAAATGACTGCATAACACAAGTAGAGATTCTCCTTTGCTGAATACTTGATATTTATGATTTTTAGAAATCATAAATATCATTACAGCGAACAAATTTGTATTGCTGGAGCCTCTATGTGCCAGAGTGAATGTGCTGGAAACGAGACCCCAGTTCATAGGTCAATGCTGTCTGGAGCCAGGCTCTCAGTAGGAAGAGGGTGACCCAAACTGCTGGCTGGGACCTTCCGCAGCCTGGCCCTTTGCCTGTCACGATGCACGAGGAGGCCTTCACGGCTCTCCGGGCAGGTGCCAGGCTGTGCTTTCCGACTTGCTGCCTTCAGATCCAGGGCCCAGTACATTGGTTTTTGCAATAGCAACAGAAAATGGACTACAGCAGGCAGTTTTGACTTTTTTTTATATATATAATGCAAAGTTCTTACATAATGCTTTTCTAAATTTACCCCTCTTTCCAACGCAGAGGCTACCACTGCCGAACATTTCAATTCTTGTTGTATCTCATATCCCATAAAACATTTGTTTGGTTTTAAATAGTCAAATGTTACTTGCTTTTGCCTATGTGTCTACTTCTTTTAATGGTCCTCTTTTCTTTTGAAAACTGTAAACTATATCTGGGGTAATTCTTTTTTTCTGCCTGAAGAAGAATTTTGTCTTGATATTTCACATAGTGCAAGTCAGATAATGATTAAACTATCTTGATTCTTGATGGATACTTTCACTGGATATAGTTAAGAGTTATTTCATTATTTTTGTTGTCGGTTTCTCTGATGAATTCTCAACCTTGTTTACATCTTTGAACATTTTTACTACAAAGTGTGTCAGGTGACAACAACAGCTAGAATCTGTGGGTCTGTCTCCACTGTTGTTTCTCCTTATTTTCATTCATGTTGTCTACGTGCTGAGCTATTTTTGACTATGAATTCATAAAATTATTTGTTGCAAACTGTGAGGCCCAGGATTATTCTGCCTTTCTCTGCGGGTAGCCTGAGTGGGCTGGTCAGATGAAATTTTCCTGACACAGTCACAGAGGTTGAGCTAAGTCAGTTGGCCTGCAGGCCCCGGAAGGACACTGTACCACCTATTCCCGGGAGGTGGTGCTTTAAAGTCTCGATCCAAAGCAAAAGACATCCACTAGGCCTTCTTCCCTGAGCTTTGGACTCTAAAGCGGTAGCTCTGACAAAAATAGCATTCAATCTCTCAGCTGTAGCCTTAGAAACCGACCAGTATGCAAGGAGAAATCTGTTTTCAACGCCAGCTGATTCCCCAGGAATTCTTCACCATCTTGTTACTTCGTGGGTGCCTTCAAGCAAATACTTTATATTCTGTTTAAATTTTCCGGCGTCGTCATGAGGAAGTTGGTCTGAATTCCTTCCCCTCCCTCTTTGAGACTGGTGTCTCGAGCCTATCCTTTCCTGGCTCCTTAAAGACCTTTCTCTGCAAACCGTTTGCTCCTCTTTTACAGCTTTGTGTTCAGTGCTTACAGCCAGTGCTGCTTCTGCTCACCGCCCTCCCGGCCACCTTTTGCTGAGATTTTTCTATGAGTTAGACACTGTACAGTCGCATAAATTTAAGTGTTGCAATGATCCTGAGGTGGTTCCTGCTACTTCCATCTGCATTTCCAGTCAGTGAAACAGATGGATGAAGTTAGAGTTCTCTGCCAAGGGCATGGCCAGAGCAGAGTTGAGACCCACGCTGTCCCCTCACACCACGACCCCGACCATTCCCATTCTGTGCTCTTCCTTAGCTGTTCTTCAGTCACCTTTTCATCTGCTTGGAAACATAGTGTTTTGCCTGACTTTAAAATTTAAAAATTGTACTCTTCAGACTCTACCTTCCTATTTTAGTCTCTTCTGATGATAAGCTTTTTCTAGTTTATAATGTGCCTGGCTGTGGCTGCATTTCTCCTGGCTCGATTATTTGAGCTGCTTGAATTTAATAGTTATGTCTTTCATCAGCTGTGGAAATTTCTAAGCCACCTTTTCCTTAAACGTTTACGATGCCCCACTGTCTCTCCTCTGGAGCGTGAACTGAGCACATCTCAGGCCTGTCCGCATTGTCCCTCTCAGCACTCCTGTCTTGCAATGTTCCTATCTCTTTTTTCACCAAACCTGCTCTCTGCATTTCCATTTGGACGGTTTCTGTCGACCTGTCTGTCCTCCAGTTCACTGAGCCGCTCTTCTATTACTCAGCCTTCGATCTCTGTTTCTAGTTGAGTCCCAGCCTGACGGGAAGCAGCTGTTGCTGTACGGTACACACACGTGCACACACACACACACGTGCACACACACGTGCACACACACACACACGCCACAGGCAAGAATGGTAAGAGGAAAAGTCAGTTCAGTCCTGGGCCAGCTCCAGTGGTCTCTCTGTAGGCCAGCAAGGGTTGCTGCCTGCTCACGTCTAGACTTTGCAAATGTCCTAGGAGGAAAGTGGCTGCCAGGGCTGTCACTTAGTGAGATGTGAACCTTCTTCAAACTTCAGGTTCTCCAGACTTTGGATTCATAGAAACTCAATGAGCTTTAAAAATAAGGGACACTGAGCTTCTATACCTGTCCTTCCAGTTGCATTAAGAGTGTGCTCTCCAGCGGAGCTTGACATCTTCCCTTCAGCAAGGAGTCTGTGTCTCCTCCCCCCTGAGAAGCCTTGTGCTGCTCACTCTGCACCCTGGGGTCCCTCTCCACCACGCGATTTCCTTGAAACGTCTTCCCAGTGGTTGCCGCTGTTTCAGTCGGGCAGAGGACCCTTCTGATCCTTCTTTGACATCATTTTCTTCCTGTCTTTAATGTCTTTCCTCTTTTTGCCTTAACAAGAACAGAATCCTGGGGAGGCATGATGCATGTAATCATTATGTACTGCAAACAGGCATTAATGGAAATAAAAATTAAAATTAAAAGTCCAAAACTCTGGAGAGAGGGAGGAGAGGAAAAGGGGGTATAAGAAGAAGACATGTGGTGTGTGTGGGCCAACTCCCCACAATGAGTGCAATCAGTATGCTTTGCCAACAGGTACTAAAATAACCCCAAAACTCTGCTGGTTCATCTTCCTCCTTCTCTAACAGCATTTAACATTCTGTGTGTCTCTTCAGTGTTCATGTTTTACACATCTGAGACCTGTCAATTTCTTGCTTATATAGCCATGTTTTCAAAATCTTGCTTTTTGGAGGTTAGTGTGGAGTGAGGGAATATTCATATACTTTGATGCAAGTTACAAATCTGCTTTCCACATGCGCGCGTGCACACACACACACATATACACACAGAAACACACAGAATTTTATACGTTATTTCATGTGACTTGGGGTTGCCCTGAAGGGTTCCTAGATGTTACCCCTTAACTCTGTAGGAGTTCACTCTTCAGAATAGCATGTTGTCAGACTGAACAGCCCCAGAAGTGACACAATGGCTGCTACAAGAGACCGCTCCCTACTGTGGTCTCCTTCTGAGCGTGGGGTGTGACAGTGGTCCTGCCTTTGTGGCATTGGTATTCCAAGGGGTGGCATGGTCATTGGGGATTAATTGAAATCTTCATGCAGCCTATTGGACTCAGGGCTTAGGAACATAGAATGAATAGGGCCCTTAGATGGGGCTGGGGAAACTTTGCCAAGACACGGGAGTCCTGGGTCCAGCCTTGCCCCCGTGTGCCTCCAGACATGATGCACCCCTGTAGGAACACAGACTGTTCCCCTCGTGAGATTGTGTACACCCGGCCTCTTTCATCCTAAGAATGCTCACCTGGTGAGAGTAGTAGGCGACTCTTCCCTAGCAAAACAGCTAACAGCTGGGGAAGATCTCCCACAAGAGAAGTGCTTGGACATTACAGAGAGCCTCCAATTCTAGCCCCTTACACCTTGTCTTTCCAGGATCCACAGTTTGGCTAAAGGAGTGGCATCAGGAGCGCCTGGAGCCGAGGCAGAAGGGGCCCTGACAGCCAGTTTGATCACCCCACAGCAGTCTGAATGCAGTACAATTAGAAACAAGGGGTCATGGTTCACCACAAAGGGTCTCAGAAGAAGGTGTCAGCCTCCAGTGTGACTAGAGCAGGACTGTCGTCTTACGGTGACATTCCTGAGGCCATGGTTGGTGTCCTTTGGGCCAACCAGGGTCTCTTCTGGGTCAGGATGATTTAGAGTGACAGTAGGAATCCCTGGAGCAGCTTTTTGCCAGCTTTGGTGGCTCCATGAGGGATTCCCTCTACTCGGCTGCCATGGGGACGCCTGGAGGAT
>PVJX010029937.1:0-22468 GCA_004027295.1 Dolichotis patagonum | reverse complement strand
AGAAGTTCAGACAGCCTGATTCTGTTCATTTTTCTCAGTGTGTAATGCTTTAATCTGGAATTAGAACCCTATTTATGCTTCTGTGCTTTCACAGCTGCCCACTTCTCTCCATCTCTTGCGGTTAAATGCATTGTCTCTTAAAATACAAGAAAATGGATACATTCTAAGGAAAGCAAACTATGCCTTTAAAACAGTTTGTCCCGCTAATGGTGGAATAGCAGAAAACTATCGCATAATCCCCTGAGCCCTGGAATCTGTGGATTGTGCTGTAAAATACATCTTAATTAACCACAGAATCAAGAGATCAATGTGAGCCTTTACAAGCCCAGAAATGTACAAAGCACAGCACATGTGGGCAGGTAAATCTGTAAGCTCACCCAAAAACACAGAGTCCACACCAACACATTCATCCAACATGAGGTCACACAACTGACAAACTGAGTCCCTTACACTTCCAACAGCAGGGTTATTTTTAACACTAATTTCTAAAAAAAGTGACTAATTAAAATACTTCAATTAGTGTTTTTGCTATTTGAAATAAATGTCTAAGATTTGAAGTAAATGCTATTTGAAATAAATGTCTAAGATTTGAAAGTAAACATGGATCAAGTCACTAATTATAGGTTTGATCTTTATAACAGTCCTGGTCTAGAGCTATCCTTTAACTTTTAAAGCCTATCTCATCTCTAAAGTATTCTACACTTACAAGACACAAACACATTGACTAAATTTTATGATCTATATTTTCATATATGAAAATAAAGTCACAAATTAGTGATTCTTTCAATATTTCTGATATATTTTACAAGTTCATATTTGAGTGATAGGTCTTCAAAACAACTCCCTAAAAATTTTACATTTATTTCCTATTTAGCACAACCACCTTTGTAACTATGTACAATAGTTGTTATCTTTCTAATTTTTCTATGATTGAAAAATTGAGAAAGAAATTCAGTATCAGCGGTAAAATCTAAGTCAGAGCAAACCAAAATGGAATGCTATTATCAATCTGATACAGAGCTACTATTGAGCTGTATCACTTCTTAGGAAATCATGATTATTTCTGAAATTATACTCACCTCTCTAGAATAATCAAAACTGTATCTGTATCATCTGATACATTTTACAACAGGGTTTTAATTCAGAAAACATTTTCCCATTAGAAGAAACACTGCCAAAGTGTTAACAAAGTCCATGCTGACCATACACATGTAGGAAAACATGGACATGAGGTACCAAAGCCCAGATTCAGTTTATATAATTCTTATCTTCAATTGGATATTCTAAAAATTTTGGTAGACTGAAAGACAATTTCAAGAAGAAATTTTCCAGAGCATAAAATTGATTTACATAGTTATGCTTAGTTTCAGAATACTAAAACCCCTAGAACTAGCAGGAAATTCTCTATCCAGAAAACTTATTTTAAAAAATAGTGATTCTCACAGACTTTAGAAACATGAGGAGGTAGAGGATAATAACAAGAATCATTTGGGGTCAAGTATACAGACAAGGCATTGTAAAAAGCAGGATCTGATACAGAGGTATACAGAAGTGCTTGTTTATTGGTTCTCTTTACATTCGTGTATCACATGGTGAGTTTAGTTGTTGACTTATTGATTAGTAACTGCATTTCCTTAAATGAAGCTCCTTAATCTATAAAATTGGGTTACAAATCTCCCAAGAGACTTCATTTATTGTACTTCAAACTTGTTTCTAAAAATGCTTACAGCTAAATTACTTTTTTATTAAAAAAAGAAAAGAATATTTGAAAATACACCTGTTTAATAAAGACAAAACACAGCCCTCATAATAAAAGCTACATTTTACTGAATGTTTACCATGTAGTACCTTCTTTTCAACATGTCTTACAAGTACTAGTTTAATCTTCATAAACCCATGTAAGTTAGTTGTTATGATTACCTCAATTGTATACATGACAAAACAGTCACAGAGAGATTAATTCATTCACAGAGAGATTTCCATTCATTTTCATAGATTCAAGTGCGTATGTACAACTACATTTCAGCTCAAGAAACCCAGTGCCAGAGTTTGCTTGAATCACCAAAGAATATGACTTTTGCCTAATTTTCTGTACTCCTCATTTTTAGTTCAAAAGTAGCCATTGAGTTGATAAGTGCCATTGCATTTCTTGACTTCTTATCTCAGGGAATGCTCTAGAACATGTTTTTGCCCTGATTTTGTCACTCATTGCTACACCAATGCTATTCTAAACTTCCTAGTGATTGTCTTAGGTCTAAATCACGTGTTACAAGAATTATTGTCCTTTTCAAAGCAACTGATACTCCATGAACAACCTCAAGTAACAGCTAGTAACATGCATAATCTATTTCATGCTTCTGTGAAAACACACCTAAAAAGAGAAGATTTTATCCAAATTTAGAGTTATCCCTCTCACTACTGCAGTCACTGTGAAAATCTTTTGTCTCCTATGCCTGTCATCCTATCTTTCAATTTCCTAAATGTTTAGTCTTCTTTCCCCTATACCTGCAGGTTTTTCCCATCCCATATATCAACTTCTCTCTACTATTTCTCTTTCTGTCATGCCCCCTCTTCCTTCTTTCCTAACCAAGCTACAGAAAGTATAATTACTCTATACTGCCCTGATTTCTTCACTTTTCTTTTGTGTTCTGTATCATAAGATTTTAACTCTTCTCATTTCCTGGTGAAAGTCATTCATTATCTCATAACCATCACACCTGAAATATTCTTCCTATTTTTATTTATACTATATGGAACTTATTACTTCTGGTTTCAAGTTTATCATTCCCATCTGACTACTCTTCCCACTCCTTGATCCCTGCCTTCTCAGACTTTTTTTTTTATTTTAAAGGGGGTAAAATTACACACAACAAAACAGAACAGAATGGGACATAAGAAAGCATAAATTTCAAAGCTAGACAACCAGAGATCTTCACTATCTGTCTTATTGTCTCCTGTTTTCTTCCAAATGGTTGTCCATATCTTTGCATATGGGGAGTTCATACTAAATAACATAGCCAATCTTTGCATAGGATGTGTAGTTCACTGGCTCCCACTTGCTAAGCGGGGTGGGGGTTAGGGGGACATGGGATGGGGGACAGGACGACATGAGATGTTTGATTCTCAGCCCATGCGCCAGAAAGGGGAAGAGCTCCTTGTTCTCCCAGCACCCCGAGTCAACTGCACGGTGTGGATCCTGAGGCACCAGTGTCTCTCTCCTTCAGGCTGCAGAAAGTCTGCCATACTCACAGCCGCCCCCCAGAGAGGGGAGGAGCTCCCTGTTCTCCCGGCACCCTGAGTCAACCACATGGTGCAGGTACTGAGGCGCCAGGGTCTCTCTCCTTCGGGCCGCCGGAAGTTTCTCAGACTTTTTAATATTGTGTTTCTCTCTAACCAACTTCTGGATGCAGACATATCCGGATAGCATTTTTTGCTTTTCTATGTCACCCTTGCAAATACCGTTCTTTCAAGATGGAACTATCTCTAGATTTCATATTCATATATCCAATTAGTTGCCACTATAGAAGTTGCAAATCCCTGACCCACAAACTCAATATGCCTGCTAGTATCCAGCATCCAAGATGGGCTTAATAATGCATACATACCTCCAGGTATTCATGCCCTTTTCAGGTCTCTACCACATTAAACTATGCTGAACGAAGCAGTTTTACATAAGCAGTATTTCACAACTGAAGTGTACAACTTTATGAAGTGATATCATAAAAGACATTGTGGCTTCTTTGATTCTTTGTGTCATGTGTTCTGAAAAATGCCAAGTACTGTGTCATGCAGATACTCAAGCAGACCCATGGAAATACAAGTGTGCCCTGAAACTAGCTAGTCTCCTGCCAATAGCCATGTAATTGAGCCATTTTGGATAGCTCCTTCAAGCTCAGCTAAGCCTTCAAGTAGTTGCAACTATGGTCAGCATCTTCACTACAACCTCATAAGGAACCCTGAGCAAAAACCACTCATCTAAATCATTCCCAAATTCCTGACCCAAGAAAAACAATGAGAAAATATGCTCATTGCTTTGACTTCTAAAATCAGTGATAATTTATTCCACAAACTGAACTTTTCTCAAAATTTGTTGTTTCTTTATTTAATCTTTCTTAATATCTCAGCATCTTAATTTGTCCTTCACCCTCTTTAAGTGTGATTTTTAAACACTTCCATCAGATTATATTCTCTAAATTCAGACCCTTTAATGTTGTCTCTGCTACAATCAACTTATTCCTGATTTTCCAAATGTTATACTATTATGTACATTTAAAACTAATTTTGCTAGTATGTTGTTCTCCTTATTCCTCTCAGACAATCTTGATTTTGGTAACTAAATTTAAAAATCACTTCTCTGAACAACATGTCCCTATATAATCAAGAGTTTCTGCCTTAAAACTACTACTGTACCCTCTATACAATACTATCAGAACACCTAGAAATATCTTGTCTCCATTTGTTAACTTATAAATTAACTTATGTTTCCAGCTACATTAAAAACTTACAAAAGATGCAGATTTTGTCTTTCTTATCTCATAAGACATATGTGACTTATCTCATAAGACATATGGGAAAGGGATTGACATATACAGAATCCTCAAAAAGTCTTGAATACATAGGTGAATTTTGACCAATTTATATCATTTCAATTATGATTGTGAACATTTCAACAGAATGCATATTATATGTACAGATGTATTTATGTGTGTGCATATATATGTATATATACATGAATTTATATTTATTAGGTAGGCCCATCATCTTAACTCAGCAAGAAAGTTTTCAGTCAGATAATCTTGGTATGAGTAATATATAATCCACATGAATGAGCATGTAGGTTAAAACAACATGATTTCACCCAGCTCACTATTACTATGAAATAGATACCCACAAATGCTTTTTCCTATAGATTCAAATAATGAAATAACCTAGTAAAAATATATGCAAGATAATTTGGTTTTGTTACATTGTGTGAATTGTTCAAAGTTAAGGCAAAGTAGTACAATAGGAAAAATAAAAGGCAGCCTTTAGTTTTTTCAGACCCTTATATTTTTAATATGATCCTGTATATTTATGTTTGATGATTCACTATTTTTCTCCTAATCAGATTATTGTCAGCTAAAGCAATTTGAAACCTTTGACTCTTTGGAATGCATTCCTGATTAAATGGTGCTTCTAGTACTTCCTTTATTGGAGGACTTTCTAAAATTAAATTTATATTTAATGAATACTAACATTGCCCTTTATATAATTATATGAATATTGCTAATCAAATTAATTCCAAAACAGTAGATAAACCCCATTATTACTTGCAGAAATGCATTTTGAAGATAATCGTTTTTGTATCATATGGTAAAATTTAAAACACTCCAATTGCTGTTAGTAAGCATGTTTTTCACAGGAAACTTAGAGATAGTACACTGCACATTTTTTTTTCCTTTCAGGAAGTATCTAAAGTGTACTATACTTGTCAAAAAGAAGAGGTGATTTAAAGTGCTCTTAATTGGAAATATAACTTTATCTGATTTAGAACTTTTTATAATTGAAGAGTAATATGAAATTGATAGAAGGGTTAAATTAAGTTCTGAGTGATGGAGAAGAGGGAATTGTGTAAAGCCACGAGGAGTTGTCAAAGATAAATTCTATAGTAATGGAATTAGCTCATGAGGGATGCAGGGAAGACAATATCTGATGTGGGAAAAGCGAGGTAGCAGAAGAAGAAAAATAATAAAATAGGTAACTCAGAATGAAGGCTTTCTCAGTTAATTCTTAATAAGAGAAGCAAAATATGTTATATTCATTTTTAAGTAAGGAAACTAAGGTATAGATCTAAAAGTAACCAAGCATGCATCTTAGGATTTCAGCAGCTTTACATTGTTACTATTGTTCTCTGATATACATAACGATTAATGCTGCAAGTAGATATACATTTATTACTGTGCAATGGCATTCTATTGACTATGAAAAGAAAACCATGATAAAGTGTCTCACACTTCAAATAAACAAGCAAACAAAATCAACTTCTCCAAAATAAAACTTGAACTTTGGTATCAGAAGAGATTTCCAGAAGATAATAAATATTTTTCACTATCTTCCTGGCCTTTTGATATATTTATCAACACAGCAGAGCCAAAATGAATGTTCACAGGGAAATCCGGGAAACATCAACTCAGGGAAGAAGCTAAGGGGTACAGTAAGTTTGGATAGGCAAGGACAGACCTGCAACCTCCAGGTCATCCCCAAAAAAGGAACGGAGAGGAAAAACCAAGTAGGTGCCTGAATTAGGCTGCTTTATTCTCTGGCCCCTTGTGAGTAGTCTTGCATGAAATGAGTTATTGCTTGCCTGAAGATTGAGATCTTCCTTAAAATTGCAAAATGAACAAAAGCTATGCAAGAGAAAAAGTAAGCCTAGTCTGTTTAATGCCTGGCAAACAGGAAAAGGTGTATATCTAGTTTTTTTTTTTAAACGTGTGATGTACATTTTTAAGTTTGCTTAGGACTTCTGGTTCTTTGACAGCTGAGTGACATGTGCAATCCAATTTTACTGTATTTTACCACAGATTTTTAATTGATGCTATTTTCAATGCTGGAACCATAATTCAAAAGGAAAATAAGGTGTCTTCTGATTAAGGGTTTGTCTAGAAAATCCTTGAGTATGCCTGGGGCTACTCAGAAGAAAAAGGTTGGGCATGGATCGGGCACTCTTAATTCCAGGTTAAAAAACATAATCTGGATTATGTATTAAAGCGGTTTTCTTTCTCCTTCTCCCTTCATCCACAGATCCCAAGATGATTCTTGGAGCTACTGCCTGCCATATTGGTGTGTGTAGCAATTTGTGAGAGGGCCAAAGTGAAGAACTCCAACAGGCAGAGCTATGGGCCCACCTTTTTTGTGGTGTCCTTCTGCTGCTGTGGTACTTATAATCAGCTTGTTAAGGACTTGGGATATTATTTGGGGAGCAGATGCCAAGGAAAGTTAAACTCTTTCATGTGTACGTGCTTCTTGAGAAAAAGATTTATGAGAGGGCTAAGGGCTGGGATTTTCCTGTGGCTCCCCAGAGATCATGTTACTGAAACTCTCTCATAAGGAAAGAACAAGAATCTAGGTGCTTCTCAGGACAAGGTGACTATATGTTGAAAGGAAAAAGACCAAACTCTTGATATCTGTAAGTACATCTCATTAAAGTAGTATTGGTGCATTATCTCATCCATGGAGCATTCAGAAAGGCTGAAAGATGTAAGGCCTGCCCTCTGATAACTTCCAGTCTGGTGGGGACACACTATGAAGAGTTTTTGTAGAGTTTGAGCATTACTCTGTGGGAAAATTCCACTGGCAGGGGTGCTCTATACTTAAAAAATTGAGACAAATTCAATCTAAGTTCTCTTCCAATACAAATATTCCCTATGCTATATTTTTTCCTCCAAATTAAAAGAAAAGTCTTATTATTGCTCTTTAGAAAATATTTGTACTTTAAATACTAATATAAGAAAAATGATCAAGAAGAGTGTGAACATTTCAGTAAGGGTTCCTCCATATTTTTCTCATGATAAATGATGAATAAATTATATTCATGCCTCCTTAAACTGGGTCATTATGTGTATTTAAAATGTACCAGTAAAATTAACTTAAAAAACTAGTAAATATTGTTGTCCATGTGAAATCCGTAATGTTAATAGTTCTATAAGATGTATTAAATTATCACTGTATTTTAGGAAAATTGAGGTCCAGATAAATTAATTTACTTATATTTATACAATTGAAAGAGGAGATATCTAAGACTTATAACTTGATGATCTGATTTCAAAGCCCGCACAATCTGCTATATGGCCTCCAGATTTTTCAGTTATGCACAGTTATGCACATGGAGTACTCTAATCAGATAATATAAATGTAACCAGTATATATTGTTGCCACTCTCATTCTTTCATCCAATAATATATTATGAATACCGCATCAGGTGAATAAATATGGATCCAAATCAACAGTTTAAATTTATGATAGCAAGACTATAATTTTATATATATTACATAAAATGTTTCATAGGCCTTTTGTTCATGAAATTTATTTCAGTCCAATAAATACATAGAATCTATTTGCTAGGCATGGAACCAGAAGAAAACATCTGAACTAGTAGCTCTCAAGTAGCTTACAGTCTAGAGATTTCAATCTTGATCTTTATTGAATATACTTACGATTTCCAAGGCTTTTACTCAACAAGATTTTGTAAATACTGAGAGGATTCAGGCTGCAAAGACAACTGAGATAATTTTAGGAAAAGCTTAGGGATTATCCATATCCTAGTTGAGCTTATTTTTGAGTTCATGATTGACAATATGTTACTGTAGCTTCTAACACCAGGGCTATTCTGTATCTGGCAGCCCAGTGTAATCAAGATGCATCAGAAAGAAGGGGACAGGCCTGTCAGTGAAGGATTGGATGGTTAGGAAATCCATCACATTTTATCTGCCCATTGAATTATGATGTGTCATCCTTCATCTTTTTGTAATGTTCGCGCACTGGCTTACATTATTCTGTCAGTGTTTACTCCTTCTGTTGTTTAACCCGTTCTACCTTGTCTTGCTGAATGCAGAAAAATGAACAGCCCGCCAAATGCAGTATACCCCAATCACAGGGAAAGGCCGATGGCTGTCAGAAAACTGGAATATAAAACTGTACTAATAGTGAGAAGCAAAATAGTGTAGAGGATGGAAACATTGGTTAGGATACAATCACAGCTCCATTATTCAATTTTATGTAAATGTAGAATGCATTTGTCATGTATGTGTATCATGGCTTAATGAAAACACTGTTGCTTACCCCATAATACCCAATTATGGATGACAAATTGCTGCCTCTAAGACTTGCACTCTGCCTGAAACACAGTGAGTGCTCACTTAACACCAACTTTACCATCTTAAACTCCAGTACTGATGTACTGTACTGTAGTGTGTATTTTCTTTGTAAAATATTGAAAAGTTTAAGCAATGAAAATTATGAGCATTAAAATATTTTAAATATTTGCACTTAATTATATTGATCTGCCCTCTAAAAATTTTCTCTTAGATATCAAGTAATTTTAGCCAAGTGAACATCCTTAGGATCTAACAAAATCATTTAGAGCCTTACAATCTAAAACCATCCCCATTATAGAGTTTTCCCTAATTCTAATTATTACTTTTATTTTTTGTATATATTTTCCTAAATTATGAATCTTATTAAGATCAGCTCTAACCCTCATGGATTCATTTCTTCCATGCTCGCTCTACATATGCCTCTTTATGTGGAACTTTTATTATGAGCAAATTCTCTCTCACACTTTTTATTGGAACCAGTTCATTTTCATCCTAAATATGATTTTACATTAATTATCATGTGAAATTTAATATTCTCTAAGTCTATTTTCTGTCCTCCTCTCTTCTGTGTCCCACTACTGCTATCAACTATAGGGGCTAGAATGCAAGATCTGCTTATTTTTTACTTCATAGTGGGCTTTAAACCCACTTTCTGCTTTTAATATTTTTGAAGTTTCCATTATCTGTGTACATATGAGTGTAATGAGATGGCCAGCCTCCAGGCAATACTCTGACTTTCTAATCTTTCAATGTCCATGTGATGACCTGGTGTCTTATTTCATCTCCCCTGGCACCTGATAGATTCTGATAAATTCTTTACCACCATTTGAAATCTCTGCACTCCCAGAATTTCAAATTTGATACTCTCTCTCAATTACTTAAGAGATTTTACTTTGTGTCTACCACACTCCAAACGCTATGTTAGGCACTTATGACACAGTAAAAACTCATAACTGACTTTGCTTTCCAGGGATCCAGTTATATTTCCCCATGCATCTTGTTTTCCTCTTTCCATTGACATTCTGCCTCAGCTGACAAACAAAGAACCTGGGCTTCCCAACACATCTAACTGCTAATCTTTTACCCTAGGTTATCTTCATAGAACATATGCACCTATGTATTGGAAGAAAATTCTTCAAAAACATGCCGACTTAAAATATTACAATTCATTCTTTGGATTGACAATTCTATTATACATCTCTTGTTGCAATATCAAAGTACAAGATGATAGGAGAAAAATGAAGAGGACAAGGCACAGTTCGAGTTGGGTAACTCGGAAGCCATTTTATTATCTTCTCAGCCTATACAAGGAAATACTCCCCTCTTATTATTGTTGATTTTGACCTTGAATATACAACACTTCTTATCATTATGCACTATTTCACATGACTTTTATTTGTATATAAATTGTAAGCTGCTAGAATGTAGACTCTACATTTTTCTTGTTTCCCTCTCTATTCCTAGTTGTATGGACTATAAAGACAACAGATACCTACTAATCAATGGAGTAGACTGGACTGCTGTAATGCACACCTCTCACTATCACTTCATTTGGTGACATTTAGATAAGTCTCTACATTATTCTTCTCTTGTCATTGAGTTTACAGATTTCATATTTGAAAATGAATCATTCCTAGAAAAGAAAAAGTAGTTATGGGCAATACACTTGCTAAAGTATAATGTACATCTATAAAAACTATAGTCAAGATTGCTTTTGAGGAACTAAGAGAAACATTGAAATATCATTATTGAAGTTTTCTATCATATATGCAAAGATTGTGCCATTTGTAAGTTCATTATCCTCTAACATTTAAGAGTACAACTTTCTCATAATGTTTCTCTTCCCACTGTCCACACAAATCTAGGGAAAATTAAACTTCTCTCTCTCTCTGTCTCTCTCTTTCTCTCTCTCTTTCTCTCTCTCTCCCTCTCCCTCTCCCTCTCCTTCTCCCTCTCCCTCTCTCTCATGATCTTCTATAGCAAAAGACTACATTTGATTTCCTAGTTATCTTATTTGCATCTTGTATATTCCATCTTGAAAGCAGGTGAAGAACTAAAATAACATTTTCAAACTTTAAAAATATTTTCTTCTGGTATTCTTTCATTACCAGATGTCACTGTCACCTGGACTTTAACATAACCGTGGAACACAATCAAGTATTCCTCCCACCATATTTCTATCCAAGTGTTTAGCTAGTATACACAGTACCTAAAGTGTGTTAGATGATTTCACAATAACATTTAACTGAACTAAATCTGACCACATGTGATATTCTATAAAAAGAACAAGGAACAATTTAAATTCAAGTTTTACTACAGTATACCATCTGAAAACCAAATGGCAGCCAATGAATTTTCCATATGGGCATAGCTTTACGTAATTCTTAACATATTTTAATGAATTTTGGTGGTTGTGCAGCTGCTTTGGGAACTCCATACAATGAGATGTATCAGTATCACAAATCCACTAGTTTACTGCATTATATAAGCACATCTGGTCTTAGGAATATACTAAGGATTCATCAATTGATATTACTGTCTTGAATACATTTAGCAATTGGTATTCAGGATGAGTTTCTCTTGGAGATAAGACTACTCCGTTGGTTATCTGGGTACTGGAATAGAGAGATGATTATTAACTCACCAAATTACACAAAATTTAAGGTAATGATGAAATCTGATTAGAATTCAAAATTATCTTAAGAAATTATAGAAATAACTTCACACAAATGAGAAATTCTAGGTTTAAGAGTAAAAATGCTATGTTTGCAAGGGAAAAATAAACTAAAGGAAGAACAGGAAAGGCAACAAATAAACAAGTATAAATCCAGAAGAGAAAAAGTATTAGCAAATAAATGGCAATGAAGGTACCTTATTCACTAAAGAAGGTTATATATGGCATATAATCAATTTAAATCACAAATATAGAAAAAGCTGGGATGAGCAATTGAAAATCTAAAGTTTAAGAACAACGACTACTATATTTGCCAAATGTCTAGCCTCTATAGTAAAAGACAGCAGGAAAATACCTTAATTAAGGAAAACATATAGCTATAAGGACAACACTTATTGAACATATTGGAGGAAATGCTTAATTGATTTATATTATTCATTCTGATAAGTACATCAATATCGTAGGTTCTAATTTTATTTTACAAAAGTGGTGAAAAACAATTATTTCTCAGTTTTTCAGAGAAACTATCTTCAAAGGTAAGTAGAAAAATTTGAGACAGAATTGAATAACATCTTAAGAAAATATTATTACATATTATGAAGTCATTCAATTTATGCTTCTCACATATAAATCATTAAGGGCAAGACAAGTTTTAATTTCTCTAAGATTGATAAATTTAACCTTGTTTTAATATGCAAGTGTTTATTAATATCTCAAGAAAATGAAGATTCTTGGGAGATGTGTCATAAGTCTACAAAAGTGACATAGTTAAATTAACACTTACAAATGAATAAAAACTTTAAACATTATGATAGGAGGCCACCAGAGGATCAAGATGTCCTCTGATATGACCACCTTAGGACAGAAAAAGGTGAAGTAGATGATGTGCTTGATGCAAGCAAGATGCAAGTCATCTGTAAGTGCTAAGTGTTCACAAAGACAAGATTAAACAGACTGCTTGTGATGGGGTGATCTTTGTCCATTTGGTCTGCCATAACAAAATGCCACAAACTAGGTGATGCATAAATAGCATAAAATTACTATGCAATTCTCAATCTCTGGTGACTTAGAAATTCAACATTAAGGTACTATAATTTCAAGTAAAATGAGAACCCACTTCTTGACTGAGGTATATCATCAATTACCTTCTCTTAGTGGAAGGGACAAGGAAATCTCAGGTTTCCTTTATAATGGTACCAATCCCATATGTGTGGGCTCTGCCCTTATGATCTAATCACTTCCCAAATGGGAATTGCATTAGGATTTCTATAAAACAATGAGGTCACATCAATATTCATATAGGAGGGCAGCAAATGTTTTCCTATCTGCAAAGTAAAATGGATGGCATATTAAGCTCCTCTATCCTGATTATGTAAAGTTGGCAAGAGGAAATGGTGCCCTCAAGCACACGACAGCTCCTGTGTGAACTGTTATTTTGTGTGCTGCTTATGACAGCTGATTTCTTCATTTGGGGAATCCTCACTAAGGTGAGCAATTAAAACCACTGGAAAGCAATAGAATATGGATATCCTATATCCTATCTCCATCTCCTCTCCTTCCTTGGTAGAAATCTATAGGGGTTAAAAACCCTTACATTATTCATGTCCCAATGCAGTGTGTTTGTCATTAAAAGTTGCTAATTTTTCTAAATCTTGTCAAGTTACAGACCATTAGGTGATACTCACACTAACCTATAAAGAGCACAACCTAAATAGGAGGCATGAATTAGTGCTGATAAAAAGTTTTCTAAATGGGAACTACAACCAGTTCATCCATCAGCAATGGAATTAATATAGGAAGCTATTCAATCTTTACAATGTGAAATGGAATAGAATAGAGTCAATGGAAGATAATCAAGTTCATATGTATTATTCTGTGTCTATGGGGTGCTATGGCTTGAATGTCTTGTCCAAAGTTCATGTGTTAGAAACTCGATGCCCAATGCAATAGCAGTAAGAGGTGGGCCTTCAAACCAGGGTAATTAGGTTACACTTGTTCTGCCTTTCTGACTGTACTAGCAGTTGCTTACTTATCCTGCACGTGGAGTTGCCATGAATGTGAGTTAGTTCCCTGTGTGCCCCTGCTCTCTCACACTGGTCCGCCCTTCTGCTTTCCACATTGGGATAATGTGGCAAGAAGACCTCACAAGCGGCCAAGTTTTTAACGTTGGATTTTCCATTCTCCTGGACTGTGACAAACAAATCTCTCTGCTTTATAAATTACCCGGCTGAAAGTATTCCGATGTCACAGCATAAGGAACTAAGCTACAGAGGGCAATATAGATGCACGTGTTAGTATGCACAGATACAGCATGTGATGATAGAAACATTTGCTTTTTATTGTGGATTCTGGTCAGCAATTCAAAGTCCACTGTTCTAAGATATCACCAGGGTCTTCAGATTTAGGGAAAGAAAGTCAAAGGGACATCCTACACAACACTGGAAATTAATAAAATCATCAAATGCCAGCTGTTTCTAAAACACACAGCTTTTGGTTTTGGACACCAAAAGCATGTTGGCAAAATATATGAATGTCTGGTAGTCTATTCCCCTTATCTTTTAGATGTCTGCCTGTATAAAATGCAGTCAAGGGTTGTGGCTCAGGTCACAATTCTACCAACAACCTCCTTTACACTCTTAAATTACAAAATGTATTAAACCTCCTATACTACTAAATGTGCTCTTCCTAAGAGTAAAACAGAATTAAAATACATATGTCTTAAGTATATTTTCATTATTGTGCAGCCAATCTAAGCATTGTTTTGTTGTTGTTGTTGTTGTTTTGTTTTTGGTATCGGGAATTAAACTCAGTACCTTCTGCTTGCAAGGCAGGTGCTGTGCTGTTGAGTACTGTCTCTGTAGCATAAAAAATTGAAAGAGTCAATAAGACCCAATATGTACAATAAATATTGTGAAAGTGAAAGGGAAAGAAACTGCTCAAAAGGAAAGAATATATGATAGAAAATTAAACTACTAATCTCTGTTAGTTCATCAAAAAGAACAGTTTATACTTTCATTGTTTGATCATTTTTCATGCTTATCTTATAATCTAAGCAACTACTTTGAAGAGAACAATACATAATATATTAACCATTGTTAATCTCCTTCTACATTGCTTTGAAATTCTGTAACATCATTTTTATTCTTTTTTGTTTTAAAATAAAAAATAAAATACACGTTTAAAAGAAAATTTTAGTTATATGAATTTTTAAAGTCAAAGAAAAAAATTTAAAATGCATATATAACCACAAGTTGAACTTACATACACAAAGAGATATTGTTTATAAATGCAAATAGTACTATGCTGCATAATAGATAGCAACTGAGAAGAAATCAGCATTCTCTGCATTTCTATAGCAACAGTCTGATTTTGGTCTCTCCCATATCAAATTCTGCGAGCACTGCTAAGCCATAGGGTGAGACTCGCTTCACACCAGTGGGGCATATGCAGAAGTAGATTCATTACTACCACTAATTATCTGACAAATTATTTGTAGATAACCATTTTGCTGTTCAAAAGTTTTTTAAGCATAAAATAATTTCAACAAAGCAGCAGATACTTTAAGGGAAAAATGTTTTCCAAAAGTGATTATTCAGATTTTAATGATATACTTTATCAAAAATCCTGGGGAAAATGAGAGGAAACATTAAAATAAGATCCTGTTTTTCAGTCTGTCTGTCTGTTTATCTGTCTGTCTAGCTAGCTACATATCTGCCCTAGTAGTTCAAGGTGGTTGTGTGCTAGTTTGCATTGTCCTACCAATTCCCGCTGGCGTCCTAGACCAAATCAGTGGTGCAAGCAAGATACTCAGCAAGGAATGAATTTGACTAACAAAGAAGTTGCACTTCTGAGGCTTCATCTCTCTTGGAACATTATAAAGTGCTAGAACTGGATAAACACAAAAAAACAACACAAATGAGAAAACTGAAGCAGTCCAGGGCTGAATTTTCTGGATTATTAATAAGTCTAATCTAAAATATTCTAGGTTATTGAGCATTTGATAACATTTTACTCACTCATTTGCCAGCATCTAACAGCCTAATACACCTTAAGGCACAGCAGTACCCTCCTTGTGCATCAAAGATGTTTGATGGGAGCTGGTTGGTCAGTTCTCCCTAAAAACGCTTCTAGGGCTTTTCCTTGGTTCTGTCACCATGGTGGAATAAATATGTGACTCACCTAGGAAAAAGTCCTCCAAATTACTGCTTTACAACACTAAAGACAATATTTGAGTGTTTAAAAAATAAACTGTGAAGATGGTTTCTACTAAGACAGGAAAACAGACATAAACAAAAGAAAACTTTGCTGAAGCACAACAGACGTAGATTTTTAGGAACAAAGCTACAGAGAAATTCTGCTACTAATGGCTACTCATGCTCCCTCTCTCTAACTGCCTGGGCACAGTCTCTGGAGTCCAGCCGGTAAATTTATCGGTGCCCTGGGGCTACTGTATGGGAAGTTTTTATTGTGATTTCTGTGTAAATAAAATAAGTCTAAAGAGAGACTAGTAAACTTGTGGTCTAATGAGCATTTGGGTCAATTTTTATTCAATCCGTATTGGTTGTTCTGTGTGTTCAACAAAATTTTAAAAAGAGGAAAGAGAAAAAAAAAACATGTAACTTAGTAGGAAAATACTTGGGGTAAATAAAGCTTGGTGGTATCCCAAGTGGCAGTATTTTCGATTGAACAATTCCATCTCACGTGACTCTCTGAGTTATTTTATTATCTGCACAAAAAAAGCCAGCAAAAGCAGCTGCTTCTCAGACCCTGGTGTGCTGTGCACCCTCCCCTCTCCGCACCACTGCTTAGGCCACATGCAGAACTGAGCGCGTCAAGCAATGTCCCACTGACCAGAAACATACCGGATCCATCTCAGAAGGCAGCTCGCCCTGCACGTACAGCTGCAGCGCAGCCACTACGCGTTCACTCACTTTGCTCCTCTAGGAGGAGATGAGAAATTACTATTGTTTCTCCATCTGTTTCATCAAATTTCTTCTTGACTAATCTAAAAACATCTATGTGGCAAATTTTCTTTCAAATTTTTGTCTCCAATACATTAATTAATAACCACAAGGATTCCTAAAAAGCTCAGACATCTGTAGGGAGAACGAAAGTATTTAATCACTGAGAAAAAATATTCACATTGTAAAGGTAAGTGCACTGTGTTGTGCACAGGTATGGATATGGTTTAATTGATACAGTGTCTAAAGTACCATTGGTTAGTCTGAGTCAGGAAGTAGCCAACTATCCATCTATGGGATAGCATCAGAGAAGACTTGAAATTCATATTATCTTTCTAAATATAGTCCTAAATGATTTATCTTTGAGGCCATTATCACACGCACCCACATGACACTTCTGCAGAAAATTGACACTGACATGCTAGAAAGAAAAGTTAATTCTTCATAATGCCAAAATATACAGGCATGCACTACTGCAGAGAGCAGGGCAGAGGAAAGCCCCAGCAGACTTCTGAGTTTCAATAAAGGAAAGCAACTTCCACTTGGCATTCACCTTTCCTATGTCTTCCTCTTCCACCAAAATGTGCAGCAATTGAAGCCCAGAGTCAATTATGACAAGGGCAGATGCCAAGAAGAACAACAACAGCAAAAATATGTTAATGATGCTCACAACACTGCCAGTTCTTCAATTCCACTCAATTATCTTTACCTTTTCTCCTCATTTCCATGACTTCAGGACGTTATCAAGTACTCCATAATTAATCAGGCACCAAGCCTGCTGCGTTAATGAGACTCTATTTACAGCACCCCTCCCCTAACCCATTCTCTGCCCCTTATCTTCACTCCTACTGTATAATGCCTCCTCTTCCTTTGCCTTCCTATAGTGGCCTTGGGGCTTTTGAAATGATCCCAACAGGAGGAACAACTCCTCCTGACAATTTTAAGCAGAATTAGCATATAAGCAATGCCAGTCCCCAGCTAGTTATCTATCATTCCTCACTTAAAGATATGGACTTGCTCTGTTCATGAGTGACTCAGAATTCTCCATCCATCCATCATTCTTTCTTTCTTCCTTTCTTTCTTTCCTTTCTTTCCTTTTCTTTTCTTTCTCTTTCTTTCTTTCTTTCTTTCTTTCTTCTCAAATTCGTAATCTCGCTTCATTTTAAGCTCTATCTTTAACTCACAGTCTCATGATTATTCTTTTTCTTAATACACTTTTGGGCTATTTTTCTTTTCTTTGCCAGTTCCTCATGTACACATTTCATACCCCCCTCCTTTTTATCCATGCATGGAGTACCTTTCGACTCTTTCCAAGTGAAAAGTTTTAAGCTATCGCAATTCCTTTTCTCAGCTCCTTGTAGAAATCAATTTCCTTGCATTTAGTTTTTTAGTGACATTCTTTACTTTCAAACAAAAAATATTTTCCATTGTTTAATTTTGCCTGTTATCAACCCTTACCTCCAATTTCTTTTTCTAGATAGAATAGCCATGGTGGTGGTGGTGGGCTATTGTTTTAAGAAAAACTACCTTCTACACCATTCTCAGATTTCCTTCTGCCTCTGAAGACAGAATGCATTTACTGAACACATAGTCCTCTGGAAGTAGCCTGATCAAGACCAAGTAGAATCCTGCTTTCACATTCTTGTTTCCAGATGCTCTCAGAATGGAAATAACTATCTCTTATAGATGACAGAAAAGGCTGGTCAAGTCGAGTAACTCTCTCTTGTCCACAGAAGGTATTTTCTAAGATCTCTAGTGGGATGCCTTCTTAATTATTTATTTGTTTTCTTATTTCTTATTTATTTATTTATTTTTTATTTCTCTCTCACTGTAATAAAGTACCGGAAATTCAGAAAAATAACTTTTAATAACATCATATTATAGGGCTGGGATTTAGCTCAGCGGCGTAAGCGCCTGCCTGGCAAGCATGAGGTTGTGTGTTCAATCCCTGGTCCCCTCCCAAAAAAAATCTCATTATAAGGATGAGGAAACAGCAAAGATAAAACCAGTATGGTCTCCTGGGTAAGTGACATAGATAAAACTGCAGTCATATTCTCTTGAATCCTGTATTAGGATTTTGAATAGGATGTGTTGACTCCAAAGCCCTGATCTTTTTTCATTCTGTGTAAATTATGAAATGGATCTCATATAAGATATTTAGAACAAGAATGGCTTAGCTTACTCTACCAATGCACATTTTTTAAATATCTAAAAATATGTTTACTTATCCGCTAATCCAACCACATCCCAAAACCAGCTACTGATATACAACCTGCCTTTCAGAATCTATATAACTCCACTAATGAAGCCACTTTAAATTTACATGGAAGGAAAAGCACAAAAATAGTTCCAAATAGTTTTTACATTTCAATTAGAATAAGGCTGATTTATGAGGTTAGTAGGGTCTGGATGTTTCTTTCTTTTAACCTCATTAACAATTTAGAAATTCAGGGACAGACCTAGAGAAGACTAAAAATAAAAAATTAACACTTAATAATGTGATTGTTTCTGTCTATAGTTAGGCATATTTTTAAAGATATAGACAGACAGTTGACAGTTAAAGTGACCTGGGAAGAGAAAGACCCAGGTCAACTCTCTCAGATAAACAAAAAATATTAACTGTCAATCTGAAGTTCTTCATTTTAATGGAAACCAGTTTGACAATTTCTTTTCATGATTAGCATTGCTTTGTCTTATTTAAGGTATTTTTGCCTTAAATATATTCTATTCTGTTCCCTTTCAGATTTTGATTTTTAAACCACCTGACAATGACTTGATTGTATAATATGAAATATATCTTCAAAAGAATTCATACACATAACATGTAAATGATTCCTAGATATCAATAACTAGAATCAGATTAATAGAAAGACATTAAAATTTACTCTTCTTTTATAAAAGAAGGAACTCAAGTATTGACAACAGGCGAAAAAGTTCTCACATTCTCTAGTGAACTGATAAACTGAAAGTAAAACTGACAAATAATACCACCAAACATTACCAAAATAACTAAAGTAAAAAAATTTCAAATGTTGTCCAAGATGTAGAATAGCTGAATTTGGCACAATTTGTTTGAAAAACTAGCTGTGGTATTAATTTTCAACTGCAAACTCAGAAATGCCACTCTTTTTCAGTGGGAATACATAGATTTAACACAACTCATAAAAGAGAATTTTATAGTGAAATTCTTCACAACATAACTGGAAACAACCCAAATGTCCATGTACAGTATAAAAGATAAATGCATATCTATAATGAAATACAATATTGCAGTGACACAGGCAACTGCATACTTAATTCTACAAAAAGAAAAGAAAATAACACAAAACAATAACAAAAAAAAAAAAAACATTGTGCAAAGGAATCCAAAAAGTATATATAACCTGGGCCCATAATATAGATTTCAGAAGCAGGAAAACTAAATCTGTGGTGCTAGAGACTGTTTATTCTTGGGCTGGCTGTCGAGGCAAGGGCTACCACATCCACATAGGGACATGGGACAGCTTCTGGGAATGGTATTACCTGATTTCCTGTTGTCAGTGATGCTAAGGTATACAATTGTAACTTTCTTATTTTTTTAAATTCTTGGAGATAGAAGGGGTTGAACACAGGGTCTTTAAGAAATAGCCTCTGTCCTTTTTTATTTTGAGACAAGGTCCTGCTAAGTCACTCAGCTTCCTAGCAGGATGGTTGATTAATTTGATCAACAATGGCCAATGATGTAATCATTCATGTTTATGTAATGAAGCCTCTTCCTCCCAAAAAGTGATCCTTCTGCCTCGGCCTCTATACTTGCAACTTACAAACTTCTCATATGGAAAGATAGCAGAACATGGCATCTTCAAATATGTCTCCATGATATAATTATTTTGTAGCTAAAGGTATTTGAACAGCATATGGAGGAACAGCACTTTCTATCCCTCTTCACTCCTTCCAAATTCCCCTTCACTGAAGATAGCTCCTACCAACCCAGAGACAGCACCAGAGGAGTCTAAAACTACCCTTATTTTCCACACAGATACCTGCCTGCCCTGGAAGTCTAACACTGGTCTCTTTTGGCCTATCATTTATCTAAAATACTTTGTTCTGTCAGGGATTTAGCTCAGACACACAGCACCTACCTGGCAAGTGCAAGGTCCTGACTATGATTCTCAGTACAAAAACAAAACAAAACAAAACAAAACAAAACATAAAACCACTTTGCTTTGCTAAAGAGCCTTTATAAGTCAGAGCTTTAGGGCACTGCTTACATTTTACTGAGGGCCCCTTCCCTCTGATATGCACAGCATGTATTAAACTATAAACTTTTGAGAAATAAGATTAGGGAAACTATAGTATCTGTTTCATGCCTAAACAACAACAACAGTAAAATGTAATTTGTAACTTTTATATTTTATGGTCACAATGTGAATTTACTAAGAGATATTTATAAGAAAAAAAATCAGAAAATGGTTCTAATACTATTCTCTTAAGTCTAACAATAAAGAAAATAAAAGTGTATTATGATATATATATCCTTGATTCCTGGCACAGAACTGCTGAAATGCTAGTAATCTCTCACGTAATAACTGGTTTTTTTGTCATATGCAAATCAGGTGGCTGGTGGCCGGGACACCTTGATAGCCTCAGAATGGAGGCTGGTTGTCAGAAGAACCAAACTTGAGGGAGGGGAGAGGGATGGATGATTGAGGTAATCATCAATGGCCAACGATAATAATATATACATATATTTTATATATAAATATATTTACATACAAGCATATTACATTTATATATAAGCATAGGAGAGAGAGAGAGACAGAGAGACAGAGAGAAGAGAGGTTTAGAGAGCTTTCACTTGGTCCAAAACTGGAGACACTTGCAGGGAAGTGTATCGAGAGGGTATGAAAGCTCAGTGCCACCTCCCATATGCCTTGTCCTGTGTGTCTTCTCCACCTGGTTAGGTTTTTTTGTAACAAATGGGTAAATGCACATGAAGCACTTTCTTGAGTTCTTTGCACCACTGTATCAAAATAAATACAACAAGGATTGGTGGGAACTGTGATTTGCAAGCATGTATCACAACATAAAGTTTGCAGGTGGTGTCTGAAGGAAACAGTTTTGTGGGGCTGAGGCTTTAAAATGTTGGATCTGATGCTATCTCCAAGTAGCATTGGAATGAAGACGAGTTATGGGACACCTAGCTTCTGTCTGCTATGGGACAGATTACTTGGTATTGGGACTAAAACCTCCATATATTTTGGTGAACAAAGGTGAATTACTATGTGTGCATAAAGGAAAAAATTTTTGCTTTATTCTAGAGAAATATGAAAATAAAATTACCAACCAGTGCTTTTAGAAAAGTTACTAAGATACTATATGTGTATTCATGAATCATGAAGTAAAAATAGATGCTTGGCCCCAAAGGAAAGGTTGATGTAGACAGACTTCTGAAACTCTGAGACAGGGAATCCAAATGAATGAATGAATATATGAACATAAGAAATATAATCAGAAGTAAGTTTATGAATGTTGTTTGGGGTATTCTTTGGCTAAGACGTATGCTAAATATGGAAACAGAAATACTTGAGATACATGTAATAGTAGGGCACGAGGAAATCTGGAAATCACATAAAAGACGAGAGAATGAGAACTCAAGCAAAGAACTGTGGAATTCCAAATTTGGCATAGAGGGACAGCTAGAGGAGGCCAGGCCAGCAACATGCATCACAATAGAAAGCTCTGGCCAACAAAGTACAGGACCCCAGAAGATCAAGTAAATGTGCTCACAAATGTCTTGCCTCTCCTTTAGGGCAACAAGCACTCTTGTACATTCTAGTTTTCTCACCTAGAAAAGTCCAGGTGATTTGATTTGGTCAACAAAATGTGAACAGCGTTGATGAGTATCGTTTCTGAGTGAGAAGTAGTTACAGGATTTGCCAAAGTCCTGTTCTACTGCAGTAGTGATTATGGAGATTGTGAGACACTACAAAATGAGATGG
>PVJX010029936.1:0-22484 GCA_004027295.1 Dolichotis patagonum | reverse complement strand
GGGCAGGACAGGGCAGGGGCAGGGCAGGGCAGGGGCAGGGCAGGGCAGGGGCAGGGCAGGGCCCGCCTCCAGGCTGAAGCTAGCAGCTGCAGTGGCTGCTGAGTGGGTGAGGAGTCCAGGCTGGCCAGGGTGAGGGGGCTGGGACCGGGGGCCAGGAGCAGTGGCAGGGACGGGCCACAAGTCCAGGCACCAGCTAGGGAGAAGGGTGTGTCCCACCCTCGCAGCAGGTGAGCTCTGCAGGTGTAAAGTGGCTCACACAGACGCCTGTGTGCCCAGCCCGGGCTCGCCAGCCCTGCTCTGCCCTTCACGGTGCAGGCTGGCAGAGGACGGGGTCTCGGAGGCTCCAACCCCAGGCAAAGGCAGGGCCGCAGGTGGCAGCCGGTCAGGAAGGGGGCCTGCACAACATGGCCACGTCACACTCCCGTGTGTTCTGCCACCGTCTAAGGTGGACACACTGTTCACCAAGGAAGAGAAGCCCGCAGTGAGCGAGGCCGTTAGCCGCGCCTCGTGAAGAGCAAGACTGCACGGCTGGCTGAGCTCCTGGACCAGGCCTCCAGGGCCCCTGCACCTCCGCCGAGTCTCCCCGACCTAGAGGTGCCGCGACACCGGGAGACCATGAAGACCCCCTTGGCACCCAAGCCACTGAGCGTGGAACCGAAGCCATACGGCCCACAGGTCTCCGCTGGGCGTTAGGGCTGTGCCATCAAGACCCAGAAAAAGGTTTCTGCTCAGGGCCTGAAGCTGTCTGAACAACTTTCCCACTGCAGAAGTGACGACGGCAGGTCTGCCGTCTCACTGAAGCTTGGTGACACTGTGACACAGGCGGACTGAGAGCGACTTGGACTCCACTGCACGGCACTGGGCCACCCCACGAGGCCAGGCGTGGACCGCAGCCCGGGCTCCCGAGTTGGCAGAACGAGGTCCCCTTCACCTCTGGGCGCACACGCTCCCAACTCAAAGGTGCAGAGAGTTTAGCGGTTCCAGGGAATCACACACCATCACCCCATTAAACATCCCCACCACCCTCAGAGGAGCTGGCTGAACGCCGCGTCTCCTTCCACCGAATGAAGCTGAAGGTGCAGACAGGCGACAGTGCTGGTTAAAGATGCAGCCATAGCAGAGAGGAATTCCTTCCTCTTTCTGACTTCAAGGTGTTTTAT
Source organism: Dolichotis patagonum (assembly GCA_004027295.1). Lineage (NCBI taxonomy): Eukaryota > Metazoa > Chordata > Mammalia > Rodentia > Caviidae > Dolichotis > Dolichotis patagonum. The sequence continues at coordinate 21,324 of PVJX010029936.1, read as the reverse complement.
GTGCCCTATGTCATAAAGGGGTAAAGAATAAAGAGCATTAGTCAGAGAAAAGCGACCACTTAAATGTACATCTCTGCACACTCTGTGCTTTGTCCTCGTAAACCTGAGTCTCTGGCTGGGCTCCCGCGGACCACAGCGGCAGTGGCAGCCTGGGGGTAACTACCACGAATCCGGTTTCCACGTTTCAGTCTGCGTCTCCTACGAGATGCAACTCTTGACCTCAAAGCTATAATGACTGTTTGTTTTCCATGTTCATAGAAGAAATTACATGAATACACCATATATGTTATTATATGTTGTACTGTTGTTAAAAATATTATATGTTGTACTGTTATTAAAAATACTGTTTGGTAGGCTTTGTTGTTGCTGTGGCTGAAAAACTGAATTCCCTTCTCAGGTGGTGACACATAGGACATCACTGTGACACTCAGACCACTAAGACCTGACTATCTTCACCCTTTTGGGCTGCATCTTCCTTAATGGTAGAAATTCACTGTCTACTAAAAACAAACAAACAAAAAAAAACTATTAAGATCTGGACGAGCAACACCTCAGCTTTCCTGGTACAAATCTGCTTTCTGGTCATCAGCCCGGAGTTTATCACTATCTCATTCACTTTGAAGCACCCGATTGGAAAATAAATTTAAATTCGACACAAGAAACATCTTTATCTTGTCTCTCTCCCCACAGAACGTCGAAGAACAGTAACAGTACAATCTAACAGATTAGCTTCTAAACAGAAGAAATAACTTACTCTCTTTTTCCTGGGCTCCAGAAGTACACTGAAATTCAGGCTGAACTGAAAGGAGCTTAATTAACCATCATGAAAATAAAGCAAAGCGCACAGATCTGTACACCAGGCAGAATGCACAAGTGTGTGTCTTGGGTAGGTACCGTCGGAGGAGGAAGATAAACGCTGTACATGTGTGGGGTCAGGGGGGCAGGGGACAATGGAAAAGAGCCGTGTGGAAAAAGAAGTTAATGAATTTGATTGCAGACACACACACACACCGTGAGGTCAGTCCTATGAAGAAAGCAGACGCTAAACTGGCCACATGTCTGTAGCTTGAATAAGTCTAGACTACAAATATGCATTTGGGGTTCTCAGCAAGCAACAGCACTGGAAGCCCTAGGGCTGCCCAGGAGACCGGGGGACACCTACAGCAAGCAGAGCGGGCAGGGACAGGACGCCGAGCAGCCTCACGCTTGGGGGCTAGAAGAGAAACCAGCCTGGGAAATGAGCACGAAACTGCCAGAGCGATAGGGGAAGAACAGGATTGGTGCAGCTATCAGGAGAAGGAACTGCTCCAGGGAATGAAAGAGTGATGGTTTGCTCAAGATCTGAAGTGAAGTCAAAGAAAAAGAGGGAGCCAAACAAAAAGTCTAAAGTTCTAAGTACAGTTGGTAATTTGGATTGGAAGCTGAAACTGAAACAAAATGATGAAATACAAAGTGTAGTTTCCTTAGTAATATGGTACCCATGTCATTTTTAATTGATAAAATATTAATGTTCATGTTTAACATTAAGGGAAGCAAAGAGAAAGGTATACCAGAAGTCCGTACAAACCTGTAAATTTAAAATTATTCAAAACTATAAAAATTTAAAATATTATGAAGGAGAAGGCTAGAAGGGGAAGAATAAGTGTCATCGGTCCATTCTAATAATAACTTATCTAAAGGGCAAATGGCTTTGAGATTTCATGGGGAAATATAAAGACTAAACAAGCCTAGAATTCACTGGAGACACAAAAATGAAATTTTAGATCAATTTGCAAAAAAGTGGAAATTTAAGCAGTGGAGAAACAATGCATAGACAAATCTTCTGAAATGTTTGGCTCAGGAAAGGAGGGAGGAAGCAGAGTAGGAGGCAGAGAACGTGGAGCTAAGGAAGACAGGAGGTAGCTAATGAGAGAAACAGAAAAACGGGAAAATACAGGGAAAACGGACTTGCTCTACCAGATAGGAATGAAGAGATGAGAGGGCGACACCGGTGGGAAAGCTGGTGGAATTTCTAGGTTGGAGGGCAGGGGAAGCCCAGCTGGGCACTTCCTGCGAACCATCTTCACAAAGGAGAAAGGTGACAGCTAATTATTATTCTTCATAGGCACAGGTATTGTTAAATGCAAATCCATGATCTGCATCAGCTAAATTAGATCAACATGAAATTAGGTTAGATTTTATTTTGGGGTTTATCTTCAGAATGTTTGATTTAAAGTAATGCCCTTGGAATACGACCAACAACGGAGTGTGAGGACCATTTAACCGAAAAGCTGCATGGAGAGTCTATGTCAGGAAATCAGTATGGGACGACCACACGCACGCGCACACACACGCACACACATGCACGCACACATGCCGGCACACACTCACGTGCACAGGAGGACAGGAAGGGGCTTCTTAAACTCAGCAGGGGAACCCTGCTGTCATCTAAATGAGAACGCTGACAGTAAAGGACATTTTAATTGTCTCAGACACCCATGATAATATTTCTTTTATCTTTGTCAAATTATTAAATAAATAAAATAAGGTGATTTGACAGTGAAAAGGTGAAATCAAGTGAAAGGGTAATGAGTCCTGAGAATATGCAGGAGTCCGGAAGCGTGGCGTAGTTCAGGCTGACAAGAAAAAGATCACATTTTGATATCACTTCTGAGTAAAATGTACTTGTCAAATGGGCTGATGATTGGCCTACTGAGAAGCCGGGAGCTGGGCCATTACTGGGTGGTGAGATGTTTTGCTGTGTCAAGTAAATAATCTGTGAAGAATGACACAAGACTGAGAGGAAGCAACTGATTACCTCTGACCCTTTTTCCTTGGAAAACATTTTCTTTGGTCTCCAAAATGGCTAAGTATTTCCAAGGAGCTTCACATCCCTTACATAAAAATACATGTAGATGTGCACAAATTGTATCACAGTGAATTTAATATAATCACCCAAATAAACCTACTAAACCCACTTTACAGATGTGGCTGTAGCGTCTCCAAAAGTTTAAGACACTTGCCCAAGACGCTAGATTCTGAACCTAGGACTTTTCAATTCAAAAGTGAACTCTCTGCAGTTCTATTCTGTCCAGGGTTTCCAAATTACATGAATATTTAATATACCAAGGGCCTTCCATGACCATGAGGAAGGAAAAGAATACCTATTACCTAACACAGGCCACTGAGATGGACGGACAGACGGATGGATGGATGGATGGATGGATGTGTGAAACTGCATGGAGATTGTGCTACTGCATGCCCAGGGAAAAGACCTAGCCTTCGATTCACATCTTGTTAGACCCGAAAGGCACAGGTAGGCAGACTGTCCTGAGTACCAGATGTCGGAAAGATCAGTTTCCCTTGGAAATGCAGGTAATCCTGGAGATCAACACAAATGGACCTAATATTGATAGCTGTCCCCAGTTCACAAAAATCGGGCTGGTCAGGCCGTAGCCCAGAACAATTAAATCAGAAGCAGGGAGTGGAGTTCAGATATTTTTACCACTCAGGTATTTTTAAGGCTTCCCAGAAGATTTCACCACTCAGCCAAATTTAAAAGCTACTATTTTAGAATCTAGAGTCTACATTTGGTGAATTCAAAGTTGCCTTAGAAACTAATGGGACCAGCTGAGGACAGCACAGAATGGGTGCAGTACGCTCTGAAGGCCAGTTTCAGGTTCCCCACTGTTCCAGGAAGGTTGCTGGACCTCAGAAGGAGATGGGGGCAGCGGGTTCGCCCCTCTCAGCAGGGGCCCCTCACAGCCTTATGCTGAAGAGTCAGGTGTGATTAGTCAAACAATAAACAAGGACTCACAGAGAAAATCAGATAAACTGAGGGAGGGTGGGCTCCCTGTCCTGGGTGACTTTAATACCTCTACCTAATGGGACAAAACCCACAACTGAGACTTCACTCCTGTAGCACCAACAGTGATGGATTTTAAAAAATGAAGTGCCATGGATAAGGCATTCTCCTTTGGAGGTAATGGAGGAGAAGCAAAACCACTCTTTTACTGAGTGATGTCTCTTGTCTATAATAATCCCCAAATACTTAACACACCATGCATTTTAATTACTGAGATGCACTGTGGATGCTACTCACAGCTCCACCCACAAGGAACCAGGCCCACTGACGCCCAAGGGGAAAGTCATTGTGCCTCAGTTTGCACACAGGTCCAGGGGACTCCGTGTTACTATCTCCACCTGGACTTCTTAGCTGGTCTTCCACTCCCCGAGAAAACTTCAGCCTTGCACCTTTTCTAGCCCAGAGAAATAAGAGCTTCTATGCCAACCTGGTGTAAAGACCCAAGCGAAGGAGGAAGGCGCCTAGAGGCCGCTGGACAAGGTGGAGTGGGAAGAACCTGGGTTTGTGCATTGCATATATTAATTAAAGTGCATGGAGAGAACTGAACCACGGAGTTCCAGAATCATGCACGTGAGCACGGCACGTGCTGTGCGGCCAGCTTCCTCTCAGTAAAATGATCTCGGGTCCTGGAAACTGTCATTTCCTTATTTCATCCAGGTCAGAAAACTGACAGACGTCCAGGGCAGACAGTGGTGGGAACCACAGTCCTAGTCAGCAGCTGCCCCTGGGCGATGTCACGGGAGAACCAGAGGTGGAGGAGAGCAAAGGGAGAAGTCAGCGCTCCTTACTGTTAGGTGCTGCCAAGCAAACAGCGGGAGCACCTGCTGGACAAGGGCCGAGTCTGGCCCAGCGTCTGCAAGAGACACTAATGTGAAAACACACTCCTCGTCTCCTGGGCCGCGCTAGCTAACTCACGGAAGCCGGCGAAGCCAATGCTGCACCACAGGCCAACTCCCAACACCACGGGACAAGAACTCAACCAGTCAACACGATGGAAACTTCTGCAGGGGGAGGAAACCATCAGAGCCCACCTGCACGGGAGTCTGGTGTTACTATAGGAACCGGTTTTCACGGAACTGAACAGGGACGAAAGAGCGCTTTTCCGTTGTTAGACACTGTTCTAAATGCGTGTGCTGATTTGTTTACATCTCACAGCAACTCAGGATGCAGCGATTACTTTAACCTCATTTTACAGATGAAGAAACTAAAGCACAGAAGGTGAATGACTTTCTCACAGTCATCCTACTAGGAAGAGATGGTTCCTGGGTGGAAATTCGGAAGGTAGTTTCTAGAATACCACATTTGGTCAACTGTACTCTCCTGACAGGTTGATATGATTCTATCCAATAACCATGCATCTAGGGCTCATTCCATAAAGACTTCTAAGGAAAGCAGAAAAGCAACACATGTATTTCTGCTGAAGGAGTTTCTGGAATGACTGAATAAAACTAGCACAAATTCCCTGATTGCCCAAGAAACTTTGAACACACAGCTGACTGATACGGTGCCATGCAGAGTTTTCTGGTGGCATCAGAGGGTGTGCAAACCCAGCGAGGAGAGCTGTAGCACGGCACAGGGGAGGCAAACAACCTGCCCTGCGTCACTGCCAGCTCTGTGGAAGGCACCACTGGCGGACAGCGCTCTTCTCTGGGGCGCTACTTCCACACCTAGAGCCCGAGAGGCCAAGACACTGAGAGTTCAGTCATTTACTGCAGGTCCAATGTGTCCCTTAGTCCAGCTCCAGGGTTGATGTCCCTTCCTCTCTGCTGCACACCTGCATGGAACATGTCTGTGAGGTGGCTGAAACTGGAGACAGAAGTCACATGATATTTATGGGTGGAGGAACAGATGGAGGAGGTCCTACAGCCGAACCAAAGCGTGCAGCAGAATCTTTACTGGAATGACACAAAGCAAGTCATTCGATTTCACTGAAGCACGGAGACCCCTGAGTGTGTCGGTTGGCTCTATCTTTAAGGAACTGAGGATGGAGAATAGGACCCTTCATGGCAGAGGCCATGCTCTATGTACACTGGAACAGATTTTAATTCCAACTGTATCCAAGTGAGGCAAATTCATTACTGCAATGACAGAAGGAGCAGGAAGTGGAAGAATCTACCAGCAAGGCGGAGCGCAGCAATAAAAGCAGCACTCCGGGAGGGTGAAGAGGAGCACTGCAAATTTGAGGCCAGACTGAGTGATTTAGAGAGACTCTGTCTCAAAACAAACATACGAAAAGCTGGGGAGCGCAGCTCAGGGCAAAAGCTCTGGGTTCAGACCCTAGTACTGGGCACATGCAAACACACAGGAAGAGGCAGAAAGATGAGCAAAGAGGTAAAGGCTAGCCAGGAAGATGGACTGGTGGCTATGGGCCTCCACGGGCAGAGGGGGACCCTGGAAGCACATCCCATAGCCCTGAGTCCATCGCTCTGGGCAACTAACTCCACAGCACTCAGTGTTACTCCACAGAAAGCCAGGCAAGCTCTCTGCATGTGACTGGCTAGGTGGAGCTCTTTCCTTTCCTTCTTCTCTCCTCTCCTCCTCTACCTTCCCTTTCTCCTCTCCTCTCCCTTTTCTTTTTCTCTTTCTCTCTTTCTGTCTGAATAACTTGGTAACTTAAAATTACCTAATTCAATTTGAGCTGCTAGGGTGCCATTTGTTAATACTATACTGGAAACACCCTGTCTCTGTAAACACAAATGCATAAAGGCAGGTGATACCGACCTTGACTTCCACACTTCTCTAAGTGAGGAACAGAAGAGGTATTGTGCCTCAAATACTGCAGGCGAGTCCAGGCTGGCTTACGGACCCTTGATGAACGAGTTCAATAGTGACTATGCAATGCCCCCAAAATTACGTAAACAAAAGATCTGTTGCCTTTTTAAAAACACAAGTAAATATTACCAACGATTATAAATAGCCTACAATTTTTAAAGAAATTCAGAAATTTAGACCAAATCCAGAAACAGAAACCCCTTCCATGGGTCTCCTGCGGTCACGAGGCTGAGTCACTCTTTCCTGTCATTGCCTGGGCGTGTGGCAGGGCCAGGTGTATATTTAGCATTTTTACTGGGTCACTTTCTGGGGAAGGGACGGCTCGGACTGCGTGGAGGAGCTGCTCCGTGTGTATATAGAGCAGGCGGCTCATTGCAGGCAGTGAGCTCTCGCACTGACTTTTTCAAGGGAACCATCGTAATTCATCTTTCTTTAAAATAATACTTTCACTTGCATTAAATTCCTCATGTATTTCAGAAGGGCTCTATGTCACAGGTCCTTAAAACACTCTCCTGTCACAGGTAGACACAGCAGAGGTGGGATTCTTGACAAACAGCCCAGGTCGCTTCCCATCACCTGCCCCACAGCCACATGGCTGCTGTCGCGGGAGAACAGGAGGGAGACCTGATCATGTTTGTGGAAATGTCGCCTCAAATCTGGAAGTCCCGGACCACGTGCGGCTTTTATTTTCGCCCTGTCTCAGCGTGGTGCCATCTTATGAACATAATGAGCAAGGTGATAATGACAAGCACAGAGAAGCCTTCCTGTGTAAGTGCGAAATGAACTGGTTCACTTTTCAAGGGCTGCTTTCCGCAGCTCCGTGTCACGGGCCGAACCCTTTACCGCTGGGACACAGCGTAGGCAGGGCCGCAGGAAGCACACAGCCGGCACACAGGCTCTCCAGGGCCAGTCAGCCCAGCTCGGGCTCCCACTGGACACTTCCTCGCTGTGAAACTGAGGAAGTTCTGTGGATCTGAACGCTTCCATCTGTTTGGAAAATGAGGGTATCAATGTCTACTTACTGTAACTGTTGTGAAGTTTAAATGAGCAAGATAGAGAAGAAGTTTTTTCTTCTTTTCATAGCCTGTGTACATCTTTTTGGTAAAATCGCACAGCTCAGTGGTAGAATATGTGCCTACGATGTTCAAGGCTCTGGGTTCAATCCTCAGCACTAACCATAAATAGATACATAAGTAACTATTAATCTCAATTATACAGGAAAATATGCTGTTATTTTTCTTTGAGATCTATTCCACAACCTGGTTAATATAGTCAGTAACTATATGTTTATGGTACATTTCAAACTTGCAAGGAGTAAATTCGGTGTGTTTTTACCACAAAGACAAGCATCGGGATACTTTGGGCATGACAGCTTAATTTATCCACACTGTATCTATAAACCATAATATCACGAGGCATCCACAAATCTACACAATTACAAAATGTCAATGCATAATAAAATACAAAGGAAAAAGCACAAAACCTCACAGTTTGCAAAGGAGCACGCTGGGAACTCTGTGAGGGGCTGCACAGTGTGGGGCGTGAGTGTGGCTCAGGCCTGATGCAGCACTGGGACCCCTGGACCACGCAGAGGTGCACTAGGGTCTCGTGTGTTCCTCCTCCCCAACACCAGTGCATGGGTGCTCTTTGCCCTTAGTTCTGATCCCCATCGCAAAGAAAAACAATCACTTGCTATTTTCAGCATTAAAAATACACCTGTCCCCCCTGCTCCAGAAAAAAAAAAGGAAGAAAGAAAGGTAAAAAAGGGAGAGAAAGCAATAGAGAAAATTCTGAGCAAACAAGGTCATGTAGTCTCTCACTTGCTTTTAACACCCTAAAGATGAGCGCTCAGGTCTGGGAGGGGGCCAGCTCTCCTTTTCTCCCCTGGGTTAAAATAAACGTTTAAACAGCTCCATTTAAACCTGTGGCCTTATTTCTCACACAATTAAAAAAAAATAGATCCACAGTAATTTCCAGCCCAAACCTCATTCTAAATAAAGCTTTTCATCTTTTCTTGACTCGGATTCCTAATTTAACACAATCTCACTTCTCTTACTTGTCCAAAAATGACTCTTCTCACGACTCCAACTCCCGTATTCTTACAGAGGCTTGACTCGAAAAGGAAAATGAAGGCTGAGACACAGTTTAAAAACACCTGTGCACCAAAGGGCTCTTAGCTCTCCTCGGTCTGGTAAGGTCTGACCACCCTGGCCTTTCTTCTTACAATCTATTGGGCTGCTCTGATTTGCCACCCACAGGAGAGGGGAGAGCCCATTCTCAAGCTGGTGACAGCGAGCCAGGCAGAGATTACAGGCCCCGGGGCACTGGGAATAGGATTGAGAGACCAACAGATCCGGTGATGGGCTGAAATCCGAAAATGAAATGTAGTGCAAGTGCGTGGAGCAGACAGACAGACAAACCACTGGAATTCAGCCCCGGGGCAGTGCAGGGAGGGCGTACCAGGCACTGGGCGCAAGAGGAGGCACGGCAGTCCCTGACCCCGCTGGCTGTGACTCCAATGTTTCCTCCGAGTTCCTGCACACATCCCCAGAGAGCCGAGCTTCTCCAGGAGACAGGAACGGGTCTCCCGCTCTGCCGCCAAGAAGGGCGTGTCTGTGGTGACAGGAGCTGGCTCGCCCACAGGGACCCAGGGGCAGACCCCTAAGCTTCACTGCCTATGCAAGATACCGATAACTGGGCAAAGTAAATTAAATCAAGAGAATTTAATAAGAATTCAATAAAAACACAACAGAAGCCCACCCGAGGGTTGCAGGTCAGTAAATGATACGAATTTAGACACAAAGTACGCTCTTCATCCCCCAAGGCATTATCCCATAGAGAGCCACGGGTCACATACCTGGGGACAGATGGAATGGTACAGTGTGGCCAAGAGCTCGGACGGGAGCAGGGAGAACTTGGAGAGCACAGAGCAGGGGGAGGTCACGTCTCCCTGGAGGAGCTGGAGAAGTCCCTGGAGCACGTTACTCTAAAGTGTGACCTACTCTAAAATGTGTCTCCCACCTACTCACTCATGACGCTCCAAAGGAAGGGAACCTGGGACAGCGGGGTGGACCCGGCTTGCAGGCGGGGTCCAGCTGAAGACTGCTGAAATGAAGTGAACCCCAGGCTGTGGAGTTTTGGGAAGCAAAGAGTACAGATGAGCTCTCAGGCACTGGGTTGGGAGGAGTTTGGCAACTTGCTGGAAACCAGATGTCCAAGCTCCTTCTGCTGTGAACTGGGCACCTGGACTGAAGCTGTGTCCAATCAAACTTCCCCAGACACCAAGGTTCCTGTGGATGGCACGCCATGAATCATTATGAAGGGCTATCTATGCATTCCACACCTTTGATTACTATGAAAATCAAGAGTACAACTACATTTTAGAATGATTTAATTCAGAGTCATCTGAAATGGAAAAGTCTTAAATGGACAACCTTTGTTCATTTGAAAATACGCTTACACAAGACTCTCATCTTCTAATTATACCAAAAAGTAAACATCACTGAGATAACCTCCGCCCCAAGAAAAAAATTTAAAGCGGTATATCTGAAAGCATTCACAGTTTCTAAACTAAACGATGACACATGGCATCCCCTGTTCCTGTGACATCTAAAAAGAAGGTACTTAAGAGCTGCGTGGTCCCTGTTACCTACTCAGGAACCCAGAGGGCCGTGTGAAGACAGTATCTCAGTTGCCTTTAATCTGAAACTTGGTATTGAAGATGCCACCCGTCCCTCCTGAGGATTTCTCCTGTGGGAAATGAAGGAAAGGATACTGAATACGAAGGTGCGAGGGACAGAATCATGCACTCAGGTCTACCTGGATGTAACCTTTTAAAAACATGGTGCAGTTGTTGCTTAATTTCTACAGGTAAAGCACACATACAGTTTGTAGATGTTAAGTGATGACGTTATAAAAATATCTGTTTATATGAAATTTTATTTATAAGAATCCATAACTGGAGCCTGGTTAAAATGTGTAGATGCAAAACTCCCCATGGGCATCATGCAAAGTCAGCATTTGCTGAGAGGTGGAGAGCGGGCACCCACAGACTTTCTCTGCCACGCCCACAGGAATGGCTTCCTGTTCACCTAGGTGAGACAGATGCACTCGGGAGGGAGAAGCCCCAAGCTCGTCCTCACATCTGCCCACCACTGAATGAACTGAGCGCTCAGCCCATGCTGAGTAGGCCCCAGGCTGGCCAGGACCCGGGGAAAATCAGACAGCTCCGGTGTGATGGGGCCAGGCCCCGACAGCCGCTCTGAGCCCAGCGTGAAGGTCAGTTTTCCCTTCGGGGGCTCAGTGTCCCCTGCAGGGTATGCAGATCTCAGGGGCCACCTGGTTCTGTGCTCCTCTCCGTTTCCTTCACCCTGTCAGAGGAAGGAGCCAGCCCCTGATGGCCTGACACTAACGTGGCAATTGAGCCCTGGCCAAGGAACTGCAGTGATGGAAGGGACAGTGCCCTCCTCGGGTAGGGTCCCGAGAACTGGCTGCTGAAAAAGCAGCTACACTAAAAATAACGCAAAGGTCAAACTCAGAACTATGTGATTTGTTGGACTCTTTGATTCAAGTTTCAATCAGGCTGGTGTCTTTGACTAAGTAATTTGTTTCCGTTCCACAGTCAAAATGTCACCATTGAAAATCATGGTCAGATCAAGAGGGGTGTCCTAATTTCCTCGCATGCACGCGGCATCTAAGACGAGATGTATAAAGTAGGGAGAAAGCTGGCTTCCAGAAAGCGAAAAGAAGCTCGGGTCTCTCCCGCCTTTGTGACAGGAGGCGAGGCTGGGCTGTCGGGAGGGTCTGTGTGCGCGGTGGCTCTATGCTGAGCTTGTCAAGAGAACATTGAGCCACTGAGAAAATACGCATGTTCCCCACAAGGGCCGCTTCTCCCTTGATACCAGCTCACGCCAGTTTAGCACACACAGTGAACACCCACACCCTGGGGGGTCCTCCGGGGCGGCGGTCAGAGCCAGGAGTCCCCCTAACAGCAATGAGTGTTCCAAGGACTCACATGAAAGAAAAGTGAGCCAGGAACGCTCAGTTTTCAGCAATAGTCAGAAGTAAGGTTCTTAAGCATGTTAGGGGCAACCAACCGTTACTACAAATAACCCACTCTGCTATGCCACCTTATATGCATGTCAGAGATCTCCACAGAGGAGATGCCCAATTTTCTGAGCCATTACCACAGCACAGAAAGCTTCTTTTTCTCGAGGCAACTTTGCAGGAGACACCAGTGTTCTGTGGGTAGAAGTCTGTGTGTGCATGTGATTCACATGTCTAAAAGCCATTCCTTATTGTATCATATCAGGAATGTTCATAAACTGAGACGAAAAGTGCTGAAAGTGATGGGAAACTTTTTTAGTATGTTGAGGCACTTTTATTCCTTCTCCCTAAAAGAACTGCCTCAGGGTTCAAGTTAGAGGTAACTGAGCTAAATCCAAGTACATATTCAATAAGAATGAAAATCGCTTTCCATATAGAAAGAGGTATACTAACGTTATGGCAGCACGATTCAAAATAGCCAGCAAATAGAACTTTCTCGAGTGTCTACCAGCTAGTAAGCCCACAAAATGGGGGACATCTGTGCTGCGAAATGAAGGACTATGATGTGGGCAACTCTGAGAAACAGATCAAAAGGAAGGGAGCTGGTCACAGCAGAGCACACGCCGAGTAAGTCCACTCATGCAGGGCCCACACAGGACGTGAGGAGGGCATGGAGGACCAGAAAGACATTCTGAAACTGACCACACCTCACTAACTATAAGCATATTAACAGTCTCAGCACAACGGGCGCCAAAGAGGCTGGGAGAATCCAGTGTGCATCCTCGGACCGGAAGGAAGGAAAAGGACTAGTGCTTCCAGGGTTAAATCAGAACGTACTCTGTAAATGTCAAAGACAACCCAAAATACGAAATTAGGTTGAGTCACATGAAATCAAAGGTTTTGTTTCTTTAATGTAATTTTATTTTGTAATAAATGTAGAATTGCACGAAATTTGCAAATAAACCACAGAGCATCCTCACTCCATCTTCACCCTGCTTCCCCTCGAGATAGAGGAGCCTCTTACTGAGAATCAGGAGTTGCTCCAGCAGCCCAAAACTGACCATGTCCCTGACACAGACGGGGCCTGCAGTCTCACTAACACTCGCTCTTTTTCCACTGTCTGATCCACACTGCATTGGTCAACGTGATCACCTGACCTCCTCGATCAGCGTCATTTGCTCCTCTCTCTGCTTATCATAACCAGTGAGGACACACCTCTGGCTGCAGACATCAGATGCTGGCGGTGTCCGTGGTGAACCTCTATAGTACTAAAGCTACCGGAAGCACCTGTGAACACCGGGGCACTCTGTGCACACGGCACTCACCGACCCAGGGCAGACCGGCAGCAAGGCGCAAGCTCCTGAGCACAGACCCTGCCCAAGCGGCACCACCCTGGACCCGCCCCCCGGCAGGCAGCGCACAGCTGGTTAGCACCTCTGTCCTCAGAGCTCTGATCTGTGAAGCAGTCCCAGCCTCCTGAGGGCTGCTGTGAGGATGAAAGGAGGTGACACACAGAGGCCTCTTACCCCTCTGGGACACATCACAGGATCCCCTACTGCTGCTCGTGCTTTTGGGTCTGGAAGCCTTACGCTCGCTATACAAACCCCCTATCTTACAGGGACATGATGGCCTAATCACTCCCATCACAAGTTGAAAATATCGTACACCAGGAAGAAAGCGGATCCCCTACCCATGGAGCGCCCTCGCTTAGCTCCACTCTACCCAGCGGAGCCAGTGTGCGAGGCCGAGAGCCAGGTGTCAGTGCCACTGCCCAGCACCGTGACAGCCTAGCACACTGCACACTGCCATCCCAAGAAAAGACCAAAACGATGTAGCTTCTACCAAATATGTGTTGCTTGGTACCACTGGAAAGTTGAAAATTTGTTGTTGAACCATGGTGATTCGGAGATCATCTGCATTACTATTATCCCAGGTTCCTCCAATTCTCACCCATTTCATGGAAATCATGGTAAAGACCAGCACATCAGAGACAGGCCTTGTGTTTCAGAATGGACACAGCAGGCGGACACACAGGAAGACCAGTATCAATGGGCAGGAGCAGGATGAGCTGGACGTGTCTGTCGTTCCATCAACGGCAGGTGCATCCTCTCCTCGCCATTCCAGCACCAGACGCACACAGTCATCACTGCAGCCAGTCCACTACACCTGTGAGGAAGCCTGGCTATCACTGGACTGCTTCTGCATCCAGCAGAACACTGGGCATCACCGGCCGATTATCAGATTACCATAGTGACAGCTGGTGACACTCAAGAGCTGCTGCCACATGGTAACATGAGATCTTAAACCACAAAGTGACCTTCAGAATGTCCCCTAAATTTGCAAGCTCCACAAATAATAGATGTCTCATAACTCATAAGCAGTAGGTAGCAAGCTCTAGTCCTCACTAATGAAGATGCACAGCTTCACAAAGAAATGTGCAAATTATCAGCCATTTAAGCAAATACTTGATGAACATCTTTACCAAATTGCATTTAATCTTGCATTGAAACTGTGTCCTGTGGCGTTTAACTACACTACAGGAAACAACTACTGCCTACAAAATCTGACGCAAAGCCAGTCTCAGTCCGCTTCTTTCAGTGATGCTTCCCCCATCTTCTACCAAAAGGCGCTTGTCCCCCGTCTCCACCCCTGAGACTTGGCCTCTATTGTTACGTCTACACGTTTCTAATAATAACATGAAAATGAAGCGAATAGGCAAGACATTGTTACACGTGCACAATTTGATGAATAAAATAATACTGCTCGGCTTCGCAGAAGACTGATAGACAGAGGACCTGTAATTACACAGTAACAAACGTGCTAGTCACAGGGCCCCAGAGCAAGTTCATCACCAACTGGAAAAACCCAGCGCCTTCAGAATTTGACAAGACTACTGGACTGGTAGTCGAGGAAGATTTTCATCAGTTATTGTTTGAATGCATCAAGACATTTATTTAATAGCACTCAACATGTATTTAATATGACAATGCGGACTCGTGGGCCTCGCAGTACTTCTAGCAGGCACACTGGCAGCTGGTTGAAAGCAGAGAATTCATAGATGGCTCTTTCTCCAGCAACACACTGACCCTGGCTGAGGACCAAGAGCCGCTGCTGGCACTGTCCAGTGCTCTGGAAGGGACAGTGTCCAGTGACAGAGTGTCAGGAACCTCAGATGATGCCACAGAGGTATGCTACCAAAATCGGCAAATGGTCTGAAGCAAGATGGTAGAGCCAGTCCTCTGCTTTGCAACTGTATCAATTCTAAACAACCACGTTTATTACAGACTCTACCTCTGATGGTGCCCAAAAAATCAGCTTTTCAGAGACACAATAAAGAAGATCTGGTTTCAGAAATTATTACCTAACCAGGTGGTAGAATTGTTCAAGAACAGGATTTCTGAATGCAGCAGACCAAGAGAGGTAAATACTCCATTTCTTTTCTCTGAAGCGGTTGAATCCCACTCAGGGTGTGTATCCACAAGTGAGTGCATATCTTTAAAATTGTAGACTTTGTGC
Source organism: Dolichotis patagonum (assembly GCA_004027295.1). Lineage (NCBI taxonomy): Eukaryota > Metazoa > Chordata > Mammalia > Rodentia > Caviidae > Dolichotis > Dolichotis patagonum. The sequence continues at coordinate 6,146 of PVJX010029936.1, read as the reverse complement.
TAATTTTAGACTCAGAAGTCACAAAAGTAGCAAAGTCCTATTATCCCTGGCCACCTCTCTCTGTGGAAGATAATGTCTTACCTTACCCAAGAAAAAGGATTAAAGCAGAATATTTAACACCAATACAGTATTAGTGAACATGACTGACAGCTTCCTCAAATATCACCAATATTCCCGCTAATACCCACAATTTTAAGAACAACACCAACAAACCAGGAGACATCCAGAACAGGGGTAAACAGGTGCAGGACTGGGAACTGGACCGATGAGAAACGTGGGGAGCAGTGCTGTTTTCTGTACTCAAACTTACTCTCCTTGTGGTCTGGACAAAAGGGGTCCGATACTGCACGCACGCCGATGACTGCAGCATGCACATCCCTAACCCAGACACTGCCCTGAACCCCAGGTGTACGCACATCATCGCCCCGGCTGCCTGCAGGGACCTGCTCATCTCTTCCCAGTCCTATCATCTTCTCACTGCCTTCTGACCACTCCTCCTGGAGTCCACGTCCAGTCTGGTCCCTGCTCCGCCAGACGCATGGGCAGTTGCCCATTTTCCACCCGGACACCATGACCACTCTGGTGCCAACCACCGTTCATTATTCCTCTGACGTGTCACACTGCCCCATGCTCACGCTACGCAACGCACCATTTCCTTGCGTGACCTCATCACACCCTGTCCATCCCCTGGGCTTTTCACTGGACTTTCCTTCTGCCCGATATGCTCTCAACCCGGTATTGCATGGCTGTCTCCCCCGTGCCCTTCGCATCCTGCCAAGGTGAGGTTATTCCTGGCTTGAGTACTCCCGTTCTAGCCTGCCTCTCCCCCCAGCGCTGCCTCCCTGGCACTTCTGATAATCAAGCAGATATACTTGACATTGAACAGATACACTTAGATCACGGTGATTAGGAACAGCACTTATTCTGAAATCAGACTGCCTCTTTGCACCCACCCACTTGATTGCTTAGAAGCTGCATGGCTTTGCTCACAATGCTCAACTTTGTATTTTCAGATCCTACATCTGGTACGTGGGGAAGAGGATACCTAATTTAAAGTTTTGTTGTGAGGATGAAATGATGAATAGCAGTTCATGTAATGACTTCACGAACATTATTATATAAACCAGTACTCAAAGGTATTAGGTGCTCACTTACAATCATTAATTGATTACAAAACAAGAAACAATGGAGAGCATAACTGTAAATATCTAGCTAAGAGTTCGGGAAGACTGACACCGAAGGTCAGGACATTGGGATCGATTTGATCTGAATATAAACCTTAGTTCTGTTACCATTAATCTTTGCTTTTGTGAGCAACACAACTAAACTCTCTAGTCCCTGGAATTATTACCAAAGAAACTTCAGCAAGAATCCCCTTCATCTACTCACTGGGAAAATAAGCTAAGATGGAATAGTGTCTGAAGATTCCTCGTGGCAACTACTGCCATGCTGACTAAACAGTCATGACTGCCATAAAAACGGGGACCTCGTTATCCTCTGGCCTTTCCGGTGGCCTTCGACGGTCACCTACATGTCTCTGTGATGCATGCGTGCTCCCTGACACTGAAGCTCTGTGCCCCGTATCTCCCAGCTTTTTTCTACCCCTTGGCACCTTGGCCAAGGGGTAACAAGAGGTAAGCTGACCAAGTCATAGTTTTCTGATAGCAGTAGCTGATATAACCAGTTCGTTCACTCAGGCAATCCCTATTGCCTCCACTGTGTGCCAGCCTTTGTGCGAGCTACGTCCTAGAGCTACCACAGAGAACGAAATGCAGCTCTTGCCCACATGCAGCTCCATTCCAGTGAGGGATTACAGGGTAGTGAAATAACCCTCCACAGCTTCTTACCAAAGGAGGGAATCTCTCTAGCCCCACTGCAGGAGGTGATGGGGGGTGAAGGGATTTGGATCAGAGGCCGGTCTGGAAAACTGTACGTGTAGCACAGCTGTGAGCACCATACATCTAACCCTAACCCTAACTCTTCTGGAAAGACCACCAGAGAAGTCACTTTCTCCCCAAAATAAGGCTGGCTATTGTTAACTCTGGTGCTATTATTGCTCTTAATATTGCCATAATTAATAGTTACTATGAGCACTGTCTTCATTATTTTTTTAGATTATTTATATAAATTTTCCATTATAATGTTAACATTGAAGCCTAAGTCCTCTTTATTTATCTCAGTCAGTGTTAATTGTTTTAAAATACTGAAGACACCTTCAATATTTATATCAAATTGTCACATACAGGAAGCAAAAGTCTATGGCTAAGGAAAAAGGAAACAAGTAATTTTCAGCACACAGGAATCCATGCATCACAGTGACATTTCAATTTATCTCCAGCACCTCACAGACTCCCAGTGCAGTGACACTGAGTCAGCACTCCCCTGTCCTGTCCAGCCTAGGACGTAGGGGACCTGGGCAAATCACAATTAATCAACTGTCCAACAGCAATCAGCCGGGAAGGCACGCTGGCGAATTAGCAAATGTATCAGCAATGGCTCACCAAAGGGCCATCTGGGTCCCTGAAATATCACTGGACGAAGACTTACATTAACATTATAGATTAGTCCAACTCATCCATGTACCCAGATGCTTCTGGCTGTGCACAGAGATGACAAACCGTTTGACTGCTTTGCTGTTCTGTGGCTGGACAGATAAGGTGACACAGTCACACAGTTAATGGCAGAGCCAGATAGAGTAGCTCCAACCTCAGGCAAAAAGAACATGTACAAACAGGACCTCGGCAGACCTCATTGACCAAGTAAGCGCCCAGATGCCTGGTGTCCAGGTGGCAGCTGATCAGGGAGCAGTCACCCTAATAAGTACCCTTGCTCTTTGTAGGCTTCAGGTTTTTTCACTCACCTTCCAAATAAGGATGTTTCCACAGCACAGGGGAGAAGTAACTAAGGTCTCTAACTTCCAGTTTGCTCTGGGTTTTATACATACACTTTTCCACACTTCTTCCCTGTAGAGATTGTCCCATGCAGTCATTCACAGAAGAAGCAAGATGGAGGAGTAGATGAAGAGAGATTTAACAAGCACCAAAAACATACTTACCCCGAGCAATATCTTGTAAGGAACACAGACGGCAGTTTCTACAGAGCTCCACAGGAATCCCAGCTGTGTTCCAAACCCCATCCTCTTTGTTGGCAAAGTTAATTTCTTGTTCGCAGTGTTCCATCCATTAAGTCTTTTATAAGTAAGTGAAACAATCCATGCAGAGCATCTAGTCGTTGGAACGTAACACACTAATACACACTAAACGATGTGCATTTTATATAAAAGCTTAGTCTTTGAACTTTTCATGATCTTCCCAGCTCGCTGCCGAGAGTCACTTTTCCCGTAACTGCACGTGTTGGCATGTTTTCTGTCCAGTGTGGCATAAGCTGAGTATTGCAGTGGTGCCTGGCTCACCTGCCGTGCCCTGTGCTCTTCCCAGCATGTGGGGATCTCCACACGGATGAGAAAGCAAACTGCACACAAACAGGAACCCCACCGATTTCTCTGTGTGTGCATTGTCTACAAAGGCTATTTCCCTTCTTACCGATCAGATTTCTTATAACAGAGCATAGCTTCTCAGAAGTAATTTTTAGATCCCTGATGATAAATGACTAATTGGAAGTTGTCACAGTGCAGATCTAGAATAAACTAACTGAAACAGCAGCCCAGTGTTTGGGGAGCAGGGCACCACCAGGAGAGGAATCTGGGATTGCAAACGTGAACAGCGTGTGAGAGTCTGCAACCAGTGGGGCTGAGCTGCGTGCACCAGTGAAATCGCAGCTGCCGTCCTGTGTCCCTCCAGGCCCTGCAGCCCACACTGGGCCAAGGCTGGCTCGCCTGGTTACTGCCTCTGACTGCCCTAGCTATGTTCAAATGACACCAAAGACCAAGGCCCTTTGTTTAACACCTGGTTATTTTTGGTAAACTGCCAATTAGGCTGAAAAGTTGGTCCTTCTGAGCATCAGACTGAGGAGGTACGACAGAGACACAAGGTGCGGTCAGCGGAAAGGAACACGTCGCGATGTGCTTACCAAGTCAGATACTCAAACAGATCAGTTCTGTTACAGAAAATATCCCTCAAGCCACAAGTGCACCCATTAGTCACCACTATGCAGTTGAAAACCTTTAAATATGACACACGGATTTGCACACTGCATGGTATGTCTTGAATCTTACGGTGTCATATCCACAGTCCTCATGGAAATTCTGGATGGTTCTCTTCCTTCATAAATGTCAATGTTGCTGAAATTCCATACACTTGTAAGCTCGCTCGTGTTTATTTTTATTGTTCATTTATATCTATGTTCAGGTTGGCATGTGATTTACTGATACTATGTCAAACTGTTTGTAAGGTGATATTGTGCAGCAAAGAGATAGAGAAATATACAGACAAAATTACAGGTACCGCAAGTCTTTCCTAGGATGATATAGTAAATACGCTTACAATAAATGACAGGACATAAACACACAAATATATTTCAAATGCAACACAAAACAAGAACTTCCTCTGCACATTAGCAAAGATTCTGCGTTTATATTTGGGTTCAGCAGCGTATTCTAGACCATATACCAACCTGGCAACACCAGCCAGAGTTCCTTGCACTAGAGGAAGCTACCAGAGGAGCTGCGTCTGCGCACCGTACAGTCCCTCAGATGTGTCTCAGCTTGGACAGGACGAAAGTGAACAAAACCTATCTATCAACAGAGATTCCACTCAATCTCCGCACCCCGGCTGGTGCACAAGATGCAAACAGTGAGTGAGGCGGGCGGGGAAACTGTGGGCGCCTCTGCTGATGGCCCACTGGGCTGTGCTGGGATCTCCCCACTGCACCAGAGGAAAGGATGGGTTCCTCTCAGCCTGCACCGCAGCCGCGGAATAACTCCGACAGACTTTCTGATGGCTAACGTCTATTCCCATTACATTATTAAGCTCTAATTCATCTCTCTGTGTGTAATCCAGATGAATGCACCAGCACTACATAGGTACTAACACACAGGTGTATTAACTGATAGCTTGGTATAAATATTGTGCAAAAATGCACAATATACCCATAATTCTGGGTAAGCGCTGTGTGCACTACTAAGTGAAATATACTGCGCATTTGTGATCGTGCATGTTAAGTTAATTATTGTTAAGAAACAATGTCAAAGCGTATGCTATTAATATTCTTTTACAAGCATAATAAGCACACTCGTTTATTCAGTATTTTGTTAAATGTTTCCAGGGCTCACTACTTTTCTCTGAAAGCAGGTTTGTATACCATTCCAGATTTCTCGATAGTGTTTCACCTAATATAAGATTAGATTATTCAGGGGGGTAAAAAATATTTTTTTATTTTGAAAAACATTTCTCATACATTGCTCTTTCCTAAATGATAACCTGGCTAAATTTAAAATATTGAGAGAGAGCTAGCCTTCCATTTTTAATGTAGCACATGTATATATTAATAAATAAAATATTAAAGGATCTCTTCTTAAGTCTATGAAAAGACAAAACAAAATTCCATAACAAAATAATTAGAGGGTAATAACAGTTAATTCACTGTGTACTGTACTTTTAAACGAATGTCAAAATGTTACTCGGAGTACAAGTCATACACAGAAAAGATCTCCTTACAAAAAAGAAACAAACAGGTCATAGCATAAAACTTTCTTTTCAGTGAAATAAGAGAAACTAGCAATGCAAATTAAATGAATTAGCATATATATTGAACTATGAGAAACAACAGAATAGAGAATTTGAGGAATTATTTAAACCTCTCCCTACTTTCTGCTTGTCTTCTGCTCTTTATTTATAAATATATTCTTGTATGCCATTCTTCCTACTTTTTCTATTTCCAAAGAAAAATAGGCTGAGAGATGTGTGAGGCCAGTGCGACTTTCCCCTAATTACTCACCGGCATCTCCTTTTCCACCTTCTAAGTGTAATATCCCGACCCGGACTGCCGTTCCCAGCCAATATGCTGAGTCTGAAAGCGCCAATCCCTGGCTCACTGATCACAACTAAAATCTCTGGGAAGAAAGACAAAAAGGCAGTTACATCTTTAAGGTAAACATTTGGCAGGCAGATTAGAGACAGAGGTGAAAAAGCTGAAGCATGACCAGTATGGGGCGGGTTCATATCCTCCTCCTCCTCCTCCTCCTCCTC
>PVJX010029935.1:0-22468 GCA_004027295.1 Dolichotis patagonum | reverse complement strand
AGCCCAGGCCACTCTGTTGGTCCAGAAGGTTCCCAGTCCCAAAGAGTCAGGCCGTGATGCTGGTCTCTGGGAGCTGTACAACCATGTTTATAGCAGCACAATTTGTAATAGTCAGATCTTGGAAACAATCTAAATGCCCATCAACTGAGGAATGGATAAAAAAGATGTGGCATTTTTATACAATGGAGTACTACTCAGCTATAAAGAATGATCACACTGAGATATTTATAAATAAATGGATGCAACTTGAGACCATACTCATAAGCAAAATAAACCAAACTCACATGTGTAAACACTGTATGGTCTCCCTAGTGTAAGAAATGGTAAGAGTACATAAGATTTTAGGGTAATCATGATTCCCCATTGCTTTGAAGCCTTATAATGTTTTCTTTCATCAGTTGGAATGGTTTTATTCTGTTCTGTTTGATTTTATTATGTGTGAAGGTGTGAACAGCTATTTTGAAGAAAACAAGACATTATGGCAGCCATTGGTGATTTAATATCATCTTGCTTTGAAGTCCTACCATGCTTTTGTTCTTCTATTATCATTGTTTCTATCATGTTGTGCCTTATTGGATTTTATTTTTTAAATTTTATTTTACAGGGGGTAAATTTAAACACAACAAAACAGAACAGAATGGGACATAAGAATGCATAAACTTCAAAGCTACACAACCAGAGATCTTCATCATCTGTCATATTATTTCTTGTTTTCTTCCAAATGATTGTCCATATCTTTGCCTACAGGGAGTTCATAGTCAATCTTTTCACAAGATGTGTAGTTCACTGGCTCCCACTTGCTAAAGGCGGATGGAGGAGGGACATGGGAAGGGGGACAGGACAACATGAGATGTTTGATTCTCAGCCCACATGCTGGCAGGCTCACAGCCACCCCCCAGAGAGGGGAGCAACACCTTGTTCTCCTGGCACCCCGAGTCAACCGCATGGTGCAGGTCCCAAAGTGCCAGGGTCTCTCTCCTTTGGGCCACTGAAAGTCTGCCACACTCACAGCCACTCCCCAGAGAAGGGAGGAGCTCCTTTTTCTCCCGGCACCCCCAGTGAACTGCATGGTCCAGGTCCTAAGGCTCCAGAGTCTCTCTCCTTCGGCCGCCAAGTCTACCACGCTCTCAGCCCCTCCTGAGAGGGGAGGAGCTCCTTGGTCTCCTGGCACACCCAGTCAACCGCATGGTGCATGTCCCAAAGCACCAGGGCCTCTCTCCTGTGGGCAGCTGAAAGTCTGACACACTCACAGCCGCCCCCCAGAGAGGGAAGGATCTCCTTGTTCTCCCAGCACCCCAAGTCAACTGCATGGTGCAGGTCCCCATGTGCCAGGATCTCTCTCTGGGAGGCCACTGAAAGTCTGCCACACTCACAGGCACCCCCCTGAGATGGGAGGAGCTCCTTATTCTCCTGGAACGCCCTGTCAACTGCATGGTGCAGGTCCCGAGGTGCCAGGGTCTGTCTCCTACAGACCGCCAAAAGTCTGCCACACTCAACTGCTATTTCTTTCTGATGAACTGGCCATTACATTTCTAAAGATCTGAAATGGCCAACAGACCACAGAAAGAATTCTCTTTAGGCTCCTGTTTGAAACCAGCAGTGATAGCAATCTGCTGGCCTTGCTTCAGAGCCACTGAATCATAATAAATGTGATAGCATAAACAAATTTTTAGGGAAAATGAGATATTATAATAGTAATTGTTCATTTTCTGTTATTTGGTTCAGAATGCCCTGTAATTCTTTCATTCTCTTGAATGGTTTTATACTATTTTCTTATGTTTGATATTATTGTATGTGAAACCATGCTCAACTATTACAAAGAAAGAGACATTATGGTAGCTACTGTTAATATCTGGTTGTCTTGTTGTAAAGTGCTGTGTTGTTTACATTGTTCTGTTGTGATCTTGTTTGTTCTATCCTCTTTTGTTTTATTCTCTTCAAAATGAAAAAAAAGTGTTCCTAGCTCTGGTAAAGATAAAGAGTAAAAAAAATGTAAAAATTAATAGCATTTACATATAATAAAAACAACTAATTAGACCACATACTACAGGACCAGTCCCTATTGATAGCAGCAAAATTAAATTCTTCAGCATAAACTTCATTAAAATGTGTGAAAAAAATCTAAAATGAAAATTTTAATGTATTAATGAATGTGAAAGAAGGCTACATAACATCCATACACAGAAAGACTCAGTATAAGATTGAAAATCTTATTTTTGTGACTTTATCAAAAGTTGGAAAATTAAAAAAATGCTAATATATTTTCTTCCTCAAGGTTTATAAAGAATATGTCTGATATTTCTGTGAAAAATAAATCAGCAAAATTATCTGGGAAACTCTGAAGAAGAAGAGCAAGTAGAGAGAAATAAGTATGCTAGATATTTAATATATTTCAAAGCTTTAACTATTAAAGCAAGGTAAATATGTTCTCTTCAATACAGGAGATATGCTGATCTGGATGTTTATATTAAAAAATTAAACCATCTATAGTGTATGTTATATGCCACAATAAAACCTCAAAAGAGTTAATACAAAGTAGTTTTAAGGAAATTATAAAACACCAGAAGAATGCCTAAAATGATGCATGAACATGCAGAATTCACAAAACAAACAGAGCTGACTTAAACTATACAATAGTACAGTATACATGTAGCAAAAACTATAGTTTCATAGCACATATCTCTGGAACTGAGGACTTAGGATGATATTTTTTGTTCATGCATATCAATGTTTTCAGTAATGATAATTCATTATTTATATTAATTTAAAAGGGAAAAGTTATTGAAAATATTGACACAAAAGTAAAGCAGCACATCTAGTTCTCTAAAAATCAATCTGTTCTGTTCAATAAAAACCAAGCACTATTCCAGAGTAGGCTAATAATTAGCTTTAGTCTCTTCTTTGGAGAATCCACTCTTTTACTAGGCACTTACTTTTCTTTAAAAAAAAACTTACTAGGCACATTCCATAACCCAGAATCTACATTTCACAGGAACCTTTAGAATCTCATGAGAGACAATATCATAGATAATAGGGAGGAGCACTCTGGAGCCAGGTTCAGGCTTGAACTATGATCAAAATAAACTCACCTGTGTGAGACTTGGTTTGTTTTTCTGTCAACCAGGTGTCAGTGGAGGCCAGGAGGGTTCTGACAATAATAGGAAACAAAATCTGGAAAACACAGGCAGCTGTTGCATAAGAAATAAAAGTAAATAGCTCAGAATATTCAGGAGGTTGCTACAATGACCTTGAAAGAGGTATCTAGAAATCAGACCTATAACCCAAACACATGACAAACTTAGTCATTGCATCACTGCCTCATCCTGTTTTCTTCGGTCAAATGGAATGGTTCCCAGTTAAGCCACTATTAGAAGTTTAAGTTCAGCAAACAAGGATCCCACACAGACCAGAGAGAGAGGTGTTCATGCAAACCTTAAAGGTACTGAAGGCAATATGTCAAAGTGGAGATGACAAGTATGTGCTCTCAGTAGATCAGCTTTGCAAAGGAATTTTCTCACTCCTGCTTCTCTAGAGACAGGCAACTAACACAGTCTGGCTTTGGTTCTCTATTTTTGGTAGGTACATCTCTACTTCTCTACTTTAGGCATAACCTCAATGTAAGTACGATTAAAAAAGAATAGCAACAACTTCAGCAAGAGAGGCAAAAGGGAGGGGTAAGGACAGGGCAGCTAGAACACTTATGTACAGTTTCAAGGATGTGAGAAGCACTGTGTGATTTTTTACAAAATTATTATGGCACCTAAGCTTCCAATGGCAGGGAATAACTAAATAAATGCTCACACTTAATCGTTCACCAAATACATATAGGACTACTCTGTACCAATCATCATACTGAAAAACGAGGACACATCAGCACACATCAGCACATAAGATATTTTAGAGAGATTGTGGCTCATTATTTTTTTTTGGTGCTATAAAACCTGATACTGGGTAACTTATAAAGAAAAAGAAAAAGAAGTTTATGTTGGTAGATAATTCTGGAGGTCAGGAAGTTCAAATGACCATATTTGCTGAGGGCTTCAGAGTGCTATAAATGTTGCAAACAGAAAGGAAAGTGTTTGCTGAAAAGTCAAAATAGGACGAGGTTCTATTTATAACAGCCTGGTCTCATGGTAAGTATAGCAATACCTCAGCTAATGAATGCTTCTGTTAGCAAACAATTCAGTTCACAAACAGAAGCAGTCAGCAAAATTTTGCTTCCATTTGTGAATCCCACATGGAATGATAAAAATGATCATGGACCTGTTCCCTGAAGGAACACAAATGTGTCCATCTTTTCTACTCTGACACATGGTAGCTTCCTCTTGGAAGGATTGTGATCAAGGACAGACCTGTGCACACTTGTTGTGAAGGATTTTTGTGTGTGCTTTTTAGCACATACTGGCCTGAATAGTATCATTCAAACCAGTATGACTGCAAAGAAAGCTCAGAGCAAGCTTGGTAAAAACAAAGTCCAAAGCGTTAGTGACAAAAATCTGCATGAAAGTAACCAGAATGTACAGGGCAGTAATGGAGGTGAAAAGAAAGTGAAAAGCAAGAATGGTGAGAGGGGGGCTGGGGATTTAGCTCAGTGGCATAAGTGCCTGCCTTGCAAGTGTGTGGTCATGAGTTCGATCCCCAGTACCGATAAAAAAAAAAAGAATGGTGAGAAGAGGTTTTCAAGAAAATAACCATGGAATTGAAGAAGGAAATTATAGAAAAACATGAACATGGTGTTTGTGGGACTGACCTGGCCTCAGAGTACAAGATAGCAATGTTGACAATCTCCACTGTTTTGAAAAATAGAAATGCCATCAAAGAAGTAGATGTGGCAAAAGGAGTAACAGTGTTAACCAAGCAGAGAACACAAATGCTGGAAGAGGAAGAAAAGCTCCTGTTAGTGTGGTTGAATGAGAAATAATTGGGAGGTGATAACATTAGTAAATTTCTGTTCTATGACAAAACCAAGAAATTGCACAGTGATATCTGACAAGAAAATCCCTCTATAAGTGCAACAAGTGATGAATTTAAAGCTAGTACATGGGGTTTGATAAATTCTGCAAAAGAAGTGGCATCCACAGTGTGTTAAGACGTAGTTCCAGCTCTGACAAAGCTGCAGAAGCCTACAAAAAAGAATTTGCACAATTAATGGAGGCAGAAGATTATGTTGTTCAAAAAGTATTCAACAGTAATGAAGCAGAATTATGAAAGAAGATACTGAACAAAACCAACATTGTGCAGGAGGAAAGGGCACTGACTAGAAAGGCACAAGCCAGGGCTGGGGATTTAGCTCAGTGGCATAAGTGCCTGCCTGGCAAGTGTGAGGTCCTGAGTTCAGTCCCTAGTACCGATTAAAAAAAAAAAAGGAAAGGCACAAGCCCATGAAGGATGGAGTAAACCTTGCGCTGTGTGTAAATGCAAGCATCAGTCTGAAGGTTAAGCCACAACTAGACTGGTGCACCATTCCCAGATCTTTTGGGCATGTAAGGAACAAAATGTGAAGATCAGACTGCCTGTCCTATGGGGAACCAGCAACTTGAGACAATTTTCCATGGTGTTCACAAACAACTTTAAGAAATATCTCAACAGGAAAAGAATGGCAAATCAGTGAGTGCCAACAACTCAACTTCTCCAGGACAAAGTGCCTAGAGTAGAAAACAACACCTTGGAGAGGAACCAAAGTGAGTGGAGGGAACCTGAGAACCATGAGGGAACTTACAAAGGAAAAGAAGATAGGATTAAGTGATACAGATGAAACAGCTCACCACCACAGACCAGAGACACACAGAGCCACCATTAGCACTGTACAGTCACTGGCAGGGAGGCAGTGAAATCAGCAACTTCAATGCTCACAGAGAAATGGACACCTGACTTGGACTGGGAGAATCTTTCCTGGGCAATCCCCTAGAGTCAATGGTGGGTGAGAGATGGTGGAACAGCACCCCAGGACACAGTTGCATGGAACAAAATCTAGCAAGGGTCATCATTTTATTTAGGATACGGCTTGGGGACTCAGACTTTGGATGCAGGAGAGTCCCATGGTCTCTTTGATGCCAAGTTCCCAAGTAGAATTAGAGAAATGCAGTCCAGTCTTGATAAATATCCTGCAGTTGGACAGGGGACTAAAGGGAATTCCACAGAGAGATAGGGTCTGGGATTATGAGCTTGTCTGTGTATTTGTGCTTTGCTTTTTTTTCCCTCCCAGTATGGTTTTTAGAAGGAAAATCAACTCCTGTTCATTTATACTCCGATATTTTTATCTATCCTTGCCTGACTACTTTCACTAGTGTTTTTTTTTCATTCCAAATTTTACTTTTGTCCTCTCTGCACCTTTTCAACTGGCTCTCTTAAGCTTTTTCTCTAGTATTTTCATCAAACACAGAACCTTTGCCCATTTCTGTTTCTCACTACCAACTTTGTGCATAGTTTTCTTTGTTATCATTTCCTAAGTATATAGTAGCATATCCTTCACATCAGTAGGACTCTTTGTCCCTCTCCTATTTCTTCCTTCACATATCACAGAACATAGGACTTAGAAAAAAATATTATTTGTTTTTTTCTTTTGAGTTTTATTTTTCTTCACTTTCCTGCTTTAGCCTTACCCAAACCCCTACCCCTGGCCTATGGATGATTGATTCTATAAAACTACTGTAAGTATTGCTTTTTACCAGTGGAGGAGACAGCCAATGCATTTGGTGTGCATTACCTATGGGTGAAGGCTTGGTTGTTATAATACTCACATGATAGCTGTGAATGGTCTTCTCCAAATTAAAGGGAGACCTAAACCAGGTCTTATAGTATGTAATTTCTCAAGTAGCCTTGACAGATTCCACTGGAAGAGATTATCCTAATACTGAGGTCATTAAGTTGACTCTGTAAGAAGAATCCTGACTGAGAGGACAATTGAGTGGTCTGTTAAATCAACCATGGAACCCACAGAGAGGGGCAGAAAGAGCTCCTTAACCAAGGATTCATGCTTGATCAGACTCTGCAAGAATGCCTGCATCCTGGGAGAAATAGGCCCTGAGTCTGAGTTAGCCCCAGTTTTGTAGCAGTGTGACCACAGGAATAATTGTGGTGTGCTCACACATACTCCCTGGCAAAGAATCAACTTGATAATTATGTATTATTATAGAATTATGTATTATTGTTTTAATATGTAATTGATCTTCACAGGAAACATTTTATTGGTTTACGTTTTTGCATATTTCTTGAGTTACTGGTAAGATGAGGTTGTCTTCTTTTATGGTTTCATGCATATATTAAGTTTTACCCTTGTAGAATTGTACTTTCATTGGCTCTGATTCAATAGGTGTCCAAGTTCTCTCCCTCATCTAGAAAATAGCTTGGTGGGGGAATAACTGCAATGACTGCCATATAGAAATGTTGTAAGATTGAAAATGTGGATGTTAATGAGACCATGCCCAGTGAACTTCAGGAAGTGAGCAAGGCCAGAAATCTACCCCTGGGCCCTGACTGTGCACACACTCTGGCTGAATCCCAGCATGCATGGGGCAAACTTGGAATACCTCGCCCAGGCAGTAAGACCACTCCCTGCATCTGAGACCACCCAGGATGCACAAGAGGGATCAGAGGGCCTAACTGGACTACACTCAAGGAACTCCAAGCAGCAAGCAGGGCTCAGAATCCACTCCTGGGCCCCACTGCCCATGCCCCTGCAGAATCCCAGTGCACAGGGGAAACTTGGAACACTGCTCCGCGAGGAACCTGGGACTACAGCGGATTATCTGTGCTAGCTTGAAGGGAGATTAAGTGACTGCCTCATTGAAACAGAAGATGTCAGCTGGCTCCAGTTAATGTGGTGAGAATGCCCCTAAATAGAAGTGTACAGTGGGTAAATAGAGCCAGTAGTAAAGCTCCCTCCAACTAACTGTAAGACCTTGGTAAGTCTGACAAGAATGAGTGTGACCCCTTCCTACACACAGAAAACATCAGGCAGAGTGAAGAGTGTGCTGAGAAGGGCTCACCCAACTTGAAGAAAGTCAAAAGGGCTTACAAGACACACAGGCACACAGTAGGAACACGGTAGGGTCTCAGCCAACACAAACACTATAGACAGGGAGATTTGATGACCTGGAGTAACCTGAATATAAAGTACTAGCAGGAACTAAAAGTTGACCTACATCAATACTACTAGGCTTGTCAATTCAGGAAGAATATAGGACTCACCCAACAGGTCCTGCAGCAGCAAGTCAGGTGAATGCCCCACCTATTCATTGTGGGACCCAGCAATTGGACAAACATCAAACTTACAGTAGGACATGAAGATACACACTATGAACAGTTGACACTAGTGAGTCTGAAGGGCCAAGCACTAACTCAAAAGGGGAAAATGGCAAAATGAAAAAGCAAAATACAATCTGAAACACTGAGTCCACCAGGTACAAGTACAGGAGACATTGAAATAGAGGACTCCAAAAGTAACACACTAGAAATCTCTGAAAAGATAATGAATGAAATAAATAAACAACTCCATGAGGCCATAGAGGAAATCAAATTAGAAGTTCTTTACCATGTAAAGATAAAAGTAACAACCTTAGTAAAGGAGTTGCTGAGCACAGCTAAAGAAGAAATAGAGGAAAAAGTAATGGAACAGTGGAAACTGCTTGAAACCTTGAATGAACAATATAGAAAACAAGCAGAATTCATGAAGCAAACTGAAAGAGACATCCAAGACACAAAAAATTCTATCAAAGCATGCAAAACTGTTTTAATGAAGCTGAGGATAGGATTTCAAATATTGAGGACAGGATCACAATTAGTAATCATGAAAGGATAGAACTTTTAAAAATAACAAAGCAGCATGAAATGACAATCCAGAAGCTTCAATATGATGCCAAGAAAAACAATATAAGATTAATAGGCATTAGGGAAGACGCTGGACTCAATGCAAATGACATAACTAAAATATTCACAGAAATAATGGGAGAAAATTTCCCAAACATGGGGAAAAAATCTGATATGCAGGTAAGTGAGGCATATAGAATGTCAAACACTCACAACCAACATAAATCTACACCCAAACACATAATAATTAAGATTTCAAACATACAACATAAAAATAGAATACTAAAAGCTGTTTCAGAAAACACAGAACTCACCTATAGAGGAAAACCCATTTGAATCACAGCAGACTTTTCAGCACAAACCCTCAAATCAAGATGGCTTGGAGTGAGATATTTCAAGCCCTGAAAGAAAACAACTTTCAACCCAGGCTGATGTACCCAGCAAAATTTTCATTCAAATTTAATGGATAAACAAGATCCTTCCATGATAAAGAACAACTGAAGAAATTCACATCCACCAAACCATCCCTAGAAAGAGTATTGAAGGACAGACAGAGATAAAAATGACCACAATCCCCAGACAAACAGAAAGAAACCACCAGGTAGGACAAGCAATTAAATAAGGGGGAAAAGCAGAAAGCAAACAACTGGAACATAATATGGCAAAGTTAAGCCAGTACATATAGTGATTTCCATAAATGTAAATTGCCTCAATTCAACAATCAAAAGAAATAGGTTGACAGAATGGATCAAGAAACATGATTCCAAAATATGCTCTATACAAGAAACACATCTGACCCAAAAGGAAACTCATAGATTAAAAGTCAAAGGATGAAAAACCGTATTCCATGCAACAGGAACCCAGAAAAAAGCAGGAGTAACAATTTTATTTACAGACAATGTCAAGCTCAAACCTAAAATGATTAAACAAGACAAAGAAGGTCACTATATACTCATAATTGGAAAAATTCAAGAAGAAGAACTAACAATTATAAATATATATGCACCAAACATGGGAGGAACCTATGATATAAGACAGATACATAAGGACGTGAAAAAGCAAGTGCACAATAACACAATTATTATAGGGCAGTTAAACAGCCCATTGTCACAAAGAGTTAGATCAACTAGAGAAAAAGTCAGCAAAGAAATAATAGAACTGACCCATAATCATGAGCAATTGGACTTAGTAGATGTTTACACAGTGTTCCACCCAACCACATCAGAATACACATTCTTCTCAGCTGCCCACAGGACATTCTCCAAAACAGACCACATATTATCCCATAAAACATTCTTAAGTAAATGCAAAGGTATTGAAATTATCCCATTCATAATATCTGATCATAGCACACTGAAATTGGAAATTAATGGCAAAAGAATTTGCAAAACCTGCATAAATACATGGATATTAAATGACAACGTTTTGAACAACCATTGGGCTATAGATGAAATTAAAGAAGATAAAAAGCAATATCTACAATTGAATGAAAATGTGGAAACAAAATATTGTAATCTGTGAGATGCAATAAAAGTGGTCTTAAGAAGGAAATAGATAGCAATAAATTGTGATATCAAGAAAACAGAATGAGCACAAATAAACAACCTAATGCTTCATCTCAAGTTTCTAGAAAAAGAAGAGCAATTTAAACCCAAAGCTCATAGAAGTGAGGAAATTGTAAAGATTAGAGCAGAAATCAATCCAATGAAAATTTTAAAAAAATACAAAGAATTAATGAATCAAAAAGTTGGTTTTTTGAGAGAATAAACAAAATTGAGAAACCTCTAGCTAACCTTATAAAGAAAAAGAAAGGAAAAACCCAAATTCATGCAATAAGACTGAAAAGGGGGAAATTATGCAGATCCCATGGAAATTCAAAAGATAGTGAATACCTACTTTGAAAATACACACTCACATAGAGAGGAAAGCTAGAGGAAATAGACAGATTTCTAGAAACATATGAACTACCAAAGTTCAACCAAGAAGATATAGCAATTTTGAATAACTCAATATCAGCTATTAAAATTGAAAATATAATTAAAAACTTACCAACAAAGAAAAACTCAGGTCCTCATGGATTCGCAGCTGAATTCTACAATGAATTTAGAGAAGATTTGATGCCAATACTCCTTAAATACTTCAATGAAATTAAAAAGAAAGCAATTCTTCCTAAACCATGCCTGGAGGTAAGTATTACTATCATCAATTGGAATGGTTTTATTCTGTTTTGTTTGACTTTATTATGTTTGATGGTATGAACAGCTGTTTTGAAGAAAACAAAACATTATGGCAGCCATTGCTGATTTAATATTGGCTTGCTTTGAAGTCCTACTATGCTTCTATTCTTCTATTACCATCGGTTCTATCATGTTGTGTCTTATTGGGATTTTGATATATGTGATAGCATAAACAAATTTTTTATTGAAAATGAGATATAGTAGCAATTGATCATTCTCTGTTATTTGGTTCAGAATGCTCTGTAATTCTTTCATTCCTTTGAATGATTTTATACTATTTTGGTATGCTTGATATTATTGTTTTTGAAAATATGCTCAACTATAGCAGAGAAAGAGATATTTTGATATCTACTGTTAATGTCTGATTGTCTTATTGTAAAGTGCTGTGTTGCTTATGTTGTTCTGTTCTGAATTGCTTTGTTCTGCCCTCTTTGCCAATATTCCTTAAGCTCTTCCTTGAAATTGAAAAGAAAGCAATCAACCCTAAATCATGCCTGGAGGTAAGTATTACTCTCATAACAAATCCAAAGAAAGACCCAACGAAAAAGGAGAACAATAGGCCAACCTCATTAATGAAGATAGATGCAAAGATTCTCAATAAAATACTGGCAAATAGAATGCAGCAGATCATCAAGAAGATTATGAATTGCAACCAAGTGGGGTTCATTCCATGAATGCAAGAATGGTTTAACATACACAAATCAATAAATGTAATACACCACATCAACATAGCCAAAGATAAAAACCTCATGGTCATTTCAATAGATCCAGAAAAAGCATTCGATAAAGTCCAACACTTGTTCATGATAAAAAAGACTTTCAAAAAATCGGAATATACAGTGTCTACTTCAATGTTATAAGGTCATCTATGACAAACCAACAGCCAACAATATACTAAATGGACAAAAACTGAAAGCTTTCAATTTAAAATCAGGAACAAGACAAGGATATCCACTATCACCACTCCTTTTCATTATATTCTGGAAAAACTAGCCAGGGAAATCAGATAAGAGAGAAATAAATGGAGTAAAGATAGGAAAGGAAGAAGTTAAAGTATCACTATTTGCAGATGACATGATACTCTATATAGAAGACCCAAAAACTCCATTTAAAGATTACTAGAGGCAATAAACAAATTCATCAGTGTAGCTAGATACAAAGTTAACACTCAGAAATCAATATCATTCCAGTACACAAACAAGAAACTTACTGGGAGAGAAATTATGGAAATATCACCCTTCACATTAATTCTAAAAAATGAAATACTTAGTAATCAACCTACCTAAGAATGAAAGATCTATATGCTGAAAATTATGCTACTCTAAAAAAGGAGATTGAAGAGGATATTAGAAAATGGAAAGATATTCCATGCTCTTGGCTAGGAAGAACCAACATCATGAAAATGGCCATACTCCCCAAACTGTTGTACAGATTTAACCCAATCCCAACCAAAATACCATTGACATACCTCACAGATTTAGAGAAAACACTCCTAAAATTCATTTGGAAACAGAAGAAACTTAGAATAGGAAAGGCAATTCTGGGCAATAAAGGCAAGGCAGGAGGCATCTCAATTCCTGACTTGCAACTATACTACAAAGTCACAGTGATAAAATCAGGATGACACTGGCAAAGAAATAGACCTGAGGATCAATGGAATAGAGTACAAGATGCAAACACAACTACAAAAATCCTCAGCCACCTTATATTGGACAAAGGGGCTAAACATTTTCACTGGAAAAAAGACAGTGTCTTCAATAAATGGTGTTGCATAAATACGCTTTCCACATGCTGAAAACTGAAACTAGACTCATGCCTATCACCATGCACAAAACTAAAGTCAAAATGGCTCAAAGTTGTAAATATTTAAGACAGAAACAATCTCCCAGAAGACAAGGTAGGTAGAAGTCTTGGAGACATAGGGGTAGGCAGAGAATTCATGAACAAAATACAAACCACATGGGATACACTTAAAAGAGTCAACGACTGGTATCTCATATTATTGAAAAGTTTCTGCACTACAAAAGCAATCACCACAGAGTGAAATGAAAACTCATAGAATGGGAAAACATTTTAGCCAGCAACCCCTGAGACAAAGGACATATCAAGAACATATAAAGAATTGAAAAACATCAAGCCCCCTAAATTCAAAGACCCTCTCAAAAAATGGGCATCTGAGATGAACACACAGCTCTCAGATGAAGATATACAAATGGAAAATGAATACATGAAGAAATGTTCACCATCACTGGTCATTCGAGAATTGCAAATTAAAACAACATTCAGGTATCATCTCACTTCTGAAAGAATAGCTGCCATCAAGAAATCTACTGATAACAAATGTTGGCGAGGCTGTGGAGAAAAAGGAACACTCCTCCACTGTTGGTGGGAGTGTAGACTGGTGCAACCACTATGGAAATCAGTATGGAGAATTCTCAGAAGACTAGGAATGGAAGCTCCATTAAACCCAGCTATTCCCCTCCTGGGTATTTTCCCAGAGAAACTGAAAAGTTCATATCACAGTGATATATGTTTACCCATGTTCATAGCAACACAATTTGTAATAGCTAAATCTTGGAAACAACCAAGATGCCCATCAACTGCAGAGTGGATGAAAAAGATGTGGTATTTTTATATAATGGAATATTACTCAGCTATAAAGAAGGACGACCTTAAGGCCTTCATAGGGAAATTGAGACAACTTGAGACTATCTTCATTAGTGAAATAAATAAGGATCATATTTATAAATATCACATTGTGTCTCTAGTGTAAAAAGTAATAAGAACTGTAGGAATAGTAAAATGCAAAATGTGTAATTGCTACTATAAAAAAGAGGAAAAGAATGTGCTCTAAAGGATATAATGGCATGTATGTTTAAGTGCGTAAGACAGATGATCATATTATTGTTTTTGTTAGACCATTAAACAGAAATGTTCACAGTCTCACTGCTTGAATCTCTACTTTGTATGCTTTAATTTTGTAACTTGAACAACAATTACAATGTGACCATATGTAATTTATGAAGTAGTGATTTCTTAGTGTTTTTTTTCTTTTCTTTTTTTCCTTTGGAATTATGTATTGTTGCTACCCTTTTTTCTGTTTTGTTTTGTTGGGGTTTTTTTCTCTTTCAATAAATTTTTTTAAAAAAGTAAAATTGAAGTTTGAAATTACATTTCAAATTTTAAATTAAATTTAAAAATTCGGGAAGGAAAATGTAAAAGTAAGAAATAAAGAAAATAAAAGAAAAATAAATTTAGAAAAGAGGAAATTGGAAAAAATAGAAAACCACAGGTGAAAAGTAGAGAATTCTCTCTAGGCTAGCAGAATTCTGCCAGATTTCTACTGCACACATGTGGTTTCACTAGTGAAATGTTTTGTTTCTGACCTACAATCAGAGACTCTCAACTGGTTCAGAGTGAGTGTGCACAGTGATGTGAAAGTGGTCTTGTGCTCATTGCTTCAGTGATTTGGCTTGTTGGTGGGAGCTTCTTTATTCTCAGCAGTTTCCTACATGGCAGTTTCCACAAGTGTTTGCACTATGTTTGCAAGACTTTCTTGTGGATTTTATCATGAATTTTCATGAAGAAACTGGCCTCTAGTTTCCTTTTTTTCTTTGAGTCCTTGTCAGACATTTGGTATCATGGTAATTCTGTCAATTTTAAGGAAAGGTTTAAAGAATATTGGAATTAGATCTCCCTGAAGATTTAGTAAAATTCTGCATGTATCCATCAGGTCTTGGGCTTTTCTTGGCTGGTAGAGTCCTCTTTATTGCTCTATTTCATTGTTGTTGTGATCTATTCATGGTTTTTATATATTCTTGGTGCTATTTTGGTGATTCCTATGTGTCTAGAAATTTCACTATTTTTTCTATACCCTCCAATTTATTGAAATCTAAGATTTCTATAATCCTCTGTATTTCATTGGCATCCATTACAATTTTGCCTTAAAATATCTTATTGGAAAGCTATGAAGATGGTGGATCAGTAAGTAGCAAAGTAAAGAGCCTCTCTGAGGGGAACAGCTCAGATGCTGGGATAAAAGCATCCTGGAGAAGACCAGATGGAAGAAGATGGATCTCCTTGGCCCAGGAAGAAACTAAAAGAAAATAAAAGAAAAAAAAAAACGTGGACAGAAGTCTATAGCCGAACGTGCTCTCACAGGAGCTGGTCCCACTGTGTAAGAAATGCCACTGGAATTCAAAGATGCACAATTGTAGTGATATTGGGGGTTGGCGAGGCCAAGGACCTTGGTAGGAGGACGTGATCAAGGAAGGGACTGGTGGAGTGTGGAACAGCACTATCTCAGGCATCTGCACCTGCTCAAAGGTGAATGTGGAGAACTCAGTCCTCCTGCAAGAGTGGGCAATTTGCTTGGTGACATTTTGGAGGCAGGCAGGATAAGCCCAGACTCAGAATTGCAGGGACTTCAGTCAGGCATTCCTACAACAGAACAACTGGTGAGAGATTGGTGAGAATTGCTTGGACTGAGTCGCGCCTCTGTGAGTGGTCAAATAGCCAAGGATAAGGTTTCCCTGAAGCTATCCCTAACCGACCCCATCCATGTGGCACACACTAAGGTGGTGAAGACACCCAGTGGTTAAACAAGCTCAGAAGGGAGGGGTCAGACTGCACTGCCCCTGATTGTATTTCAGTGGTCACCAACAGATTGGGTAGGGCAGAAATCCATAGCCAGCATGCTTCAGAGTAATCATAGCCAATACAGGAAGTTCCAGGGGTCCCCCACTATCCACTTGTGTGGAAGAAACCATAAACATGACAAGAGAAAGAAAAAAAGGAAGTCTCCAGCCTCCAACCCAAACAATACTGGCCTAGGAGTGGGAAACACAGAAGAGACTGGAGGTTGTACACCCGCAGTTTCAGAAGAAGCAGCATCTGACATAAAAATATCTTCATGACATTATAAAAGTACTCAAAACAGAAATACTAATACAAGGAAAGAAGATATAAGAAAAATAATAAAAGAAATGCTAACCACCTCTCAAGATAGTTCTCTCTCTACAGATGGAAGAATGGAGGACCATAGAAAAAGGAGAGCAACCTTTGCTGCAGAATATTAAAAAAAATCTAGAACACATGAAACAAATTCAAAGACATTACCAGGAAATTAAAAACTCCATTGAAAGCAGGCAAAACTGCTTGAAAGATACTAAAAATAGAATATCAAACCTTGAAGACAGGTTTGCAACTTGTGACTGCAAAAAGAAAGATATTTTCAAAATAACAAGAAACCAGGAAGTAAAAATACAAAAGCTAAAAGATGACAAGAAACTCTATAACTTAAGAATAAAAAATGTAAGAAGAATCAGGAATAAACACAAATGAAATACAAAGACTATTCACAGAAATAATATCAGAAAACTTCTCAAGCATAGGAAAAGGAAATGATATTCAAATAGAATGCCTGCAAGCTATAATCAAAATAGATCTACACCCAGACATATAATAATCAAGATCCCAGAAATTCAACGTAAGAACAGAATATTAAAAGCTGTCAGAGAAAAGAAACAGATCACCTATAAAGGAAAACCCATCAGACTCATGACAGACTTCTTGACACAAACCATCAAATCAAGAAGAGCTTGGAGTGAAGTATTCCAAGCCCTGAAAGACAATAACTTCCAACCCAGATTGATGTGCCCTGCAAAACTATCTCTCAAAATTAATGGAGAAACAAGATTCTTCTATGACAAAGAGGAACTGGAGGAGTTCATGACTACCAATCCAACCCTACAAAAAATACTGAAGGACATTCTAGAGAGAGGGAAAAAAGACCATGGTTTCAGGAACATTATCAGAGTGGGCTCACTGAACAGGAAAGACAGTGGAATGAAGGGGAAAAGTAGACAACCAATGGCAGAAAAACAGCATGGCAGAAATGAAGCAGAAAACATTGTCCATAATCGCTAACATGGGTGGCCTCAATACACTAATAAAAAAAAACATGGGTAGAATGGATCAGCAGATAGGGTCCATCAAGATGCTCTGTATAAGAAATATAATTAACCTGAAAGAGAGTTTATGGACTGAAAGTCAAAGATGAGAAAATAAAGCTCTATATGACAGGGAACCAGAAAAAAGTGGGGATAGCTCACCCATCAGCTGCAGATTGGTTGGAAAGACATAATACTTTTATACAATGGAGAAATACTCAGCTATAAGGAAGGAAAACATTGAGACTCTTGTAGCTAAATGGATACAACTTGAGACCATCCTCAGGTGTAAAAACGTTCAGAACCACGTAAGTAAATAATGGTTGCCTCCCTAATCTAAAAACAAAGGAGATAGTGACATATAAAATGTACAATGTACCCTGCGAAAGTGAAAGGGAGGGACTGTCTAAAAAGGGAAGGCAGAGAAGATTGTTATTCTTGTATCATGTTTTGAAACACATATTGTTTTCATAAATCTGTTTAGTTTGGTTATATTCTGTTCCAGTTGGTCTACCTGTACTAGATTTGAGGGCATAGACACCTATTCTAAAGATAGCAGGATATATTAAGGTAACCCTTTATAATTTCCTGTTATCTTAATCTGAAAACCTGTATTGCTTTCACTGCCTTGTTTTGACTGATTTTATTTGAATCTGTTTTGCTCTATTGCTGTCTTTTCTTGACTGATTTTATTTGATTCTGTTATGTTTGTTAGTATCAAGTCTGAGAGTATTGGCAACTATTCTGAAGACAATAAGATTCACTATGATACCCATTCTGGTTTGACTATTACCCTCTTTTGAAGTCCTATAATGGCTCCAATGTTTTGTTTTATTGATTTTGTTCTGTATTGCTATGCTCAATTTTATTGTACTGATTATATGGGCAATTCTATTGCAGATAACAAGCGACATCATGGTAACCATTGTAGAGCACATTGTATTGTGGTTTATTAAGTCATGTACTATGTCCATCCTTTTGTTCTGAATGACCCAATTTTGTTGGTTGTTTTCTTATTTGGTTTCATTCTTTTCAAAATAAAAATAAAAAATACATCTTATTACATTATTAAGGGTATGTTCTTTCTTTAGATAAACATGGCTAAGTAATTATCCATCTTATTTATTCTTCTAATGAACCAAATCTTTGCTTCATTGATCCTTTTTATTTTTATTCTCTATTTTATTAATTTTCATTATGAACTTTGTAATTTCTTTCCCTCTGCTATTTTTGGATTATGGATTATTCAAGTTTTACAAGGACCTTGAAATGCATCAGTAGTGTTTCTGTGTGAGATGACTCTGTTCTTATACTGCAAGCATTCACAGATATGAATTTCCCTCCTACAACTTCTTTCATTGTTTCTTTTGTTTTTCTATGTATTTTTATTTTAAAGAGCATAAAAAGAATTAAAATGATGCAGAATTTCAAAATAACAGGATAAAGAATTAACAGTTGTTATTATACTGCATATTGTTGTCTTTGAAACAGTTGCTCAGTTTACCGGATGTAAGCATGCAAAATTAATCAAGGAATATAATCACTAACTATCCCTTTCCATGAACTAATAGAATTAGTGGTATAATTAATTATCTATATCTATATCTATATCATCTATATCTATATCTATATCTATATCTATATCTATATCTATATCTATCTCCTCTTCTTTTCTCCCTTCCCTGCCCCATTTTTTTTCTTTTGAACAGTTTCTGTCACAGTCAGAATATCTATTGTGCTTTTTGGATCTTATTTACTCTTTCAGTTTCTTACACTAGAGAGACAATATGGTGCTTACACATGCAAATCCAAATCTGATTTATTTCACTTATGAGTATGGTCTCTAGTTGCATCCATTTACTTATAAAATCTTCAAGCTATCTTTCTTTATTGCTGAGTAGCACTCTACTGTATAAAAACATCACACCTTTTTATCCATTGCTCAGTTTATGGGCATTTGGGTTATTTCCAAGATTTATCTATCACAAATTATGCCACTATAAATATCTATGCACATATATCACTGTGGGATGATATCTTCTATTCTTCTGGAAAAATACTCAGAAAGAGAATAGCTGGGTCAAATGGGACCATGAATCCTAGTTTTTCTGAGGATTTTCCACATTGACTTCCACAATTGTTGCACCACTCTGTACTGAATTCCTATTATCATTTGATCACAAAAACTTTTAATTTAAATCCTGATTTTTTCTGTTGCCCTTCAATTACTCGAGTGTATTATTTAATTTCCATGTGGTTGTGTAGTTTCTGTGATTTTTTTGGCTCTTTGTTTCCTGTTTCATTCCATACTTTTCTGAAAACACATGAGGGATTACTTACATTACTTTGTATTTTTCTGGTGCATGCTTTGTGACATAAACTTTGGTCTGTGTTAAAAATAGTTCCATGTCCCACTGAGAAAAACAATATATTCTGTTGTCATTCAATAAAACACTCTGTAAATATCTGTTGAATCCATTCATTAGGTGATGTCAGCTAATCCTGATGTTTCTTTGTTGATTTTTTTTGTATTGTTGAACTGTGTTTGAACTGAGGAATTGAGGTACTCTTATATGGTTTACTGGAGACTCTGTCTTTTTATGGCCAGCAGTTTGTAATATATGAAATTTAGCATGTCAATTGGGACATATATATGTACAATTGTTAACTCTTCCTGTTGAATCATTCTCTTTAGCAGTAAGCCTATTTCATCTCTTTTAATCAATCTTGACTTCAAGTCCCACATTGTCAGAAAATAGGCTAGCTCCTCCTGAATTTTTGGAGCTTCAGTTTCATGAGTAACATTTTCCATCCATTCACTTGCAGTCTATGTGCTTGTTTTTAGATTAGGTCTGTCTTACAGGGCTTGGTAGTTTGTATTTTGTTGGGTTTTGTATTTAGATCCACTCTGCCAGTCTCTGTCTTTTGATTAGTATATTAAGATTATTAACTTTTGAAATTTATTATGACAAGCTATTTTCTGAATCCTGCCATTGCAGTATTTTTTCTAGTGCTGATTCCTATACATTTATTTGTCCCAGTATGCAATTGTGATTGTGCAGAGGATGAAAAAGTTTACTTGGAGATGAGACTTAGTTCAATCACCAGGAGGACATGGAGAGACTTATTCAGCATAATAGAGCCTGAGGGAAACAACAGCTACATGAGACCTCTGTTGTTGTTCATTTGTAACTCAATGACCTGAGAACAAAGAAGTAGAAGAAAACATTTCTTCTGGAAAAATTTTGACCAAGGGACAGAGAAGAGACAACAATGTCTGCTTATATGACATATACCATGTCTAATCTAAGCAAAATTATCAAAGGCAAATGAAACACACTAGCCAAAGAAATCATGTCTGAAAATAACTTTTTCTTAATTCTGCTGACTGTCCTACAGACCCATTCTAAACTTAATCCATGACTCTAGGATTGCTGGATTCCTGCCCAAAAAGTCCCTTCCATTTTCACATTCACCTAGAACACCACTTTGGCCTAAGCTTCCCCACAGTTTCTCCTTTTATGCTTCATAATCTAGATTGATCTGCAGGGGGAGTGTAGGGAACTGCTACAGCTGGAGATTGATCACATGTGCAGGGCTAAAGCAAGACCAGCCCAGGAAAAACAGAGAGACCATAACAAGCTACATAAGCAAGTTGTTCCAGCACCAAGAAGGCAAGGTGCCCAGCCTGCCAAGCAATGGGTTGCTAGGCAGCGGAGGTTGAAATTGACATCATCTTTTCCAGTATATAAATAAAGGTACTAGAACGGTTGAGCAGTTCCTTTCCTCCCATCAAGAGGATAAGGGCTCCACCTGGCCCCAGCTTTGTCTCTTCTTTATT
This sequence comes from Dolichotis patagonum, assembly GCA_004027295.1. Taxonomy (NCBI): domain Eukaryota; kingdom Metazoa; phylum Chordata; class Mammalia; order Rodentia; family Caviidae; genus Dolichotis; species Dolichotis patagonum. The sequence continues at coordinate 1,631 of PVJX010029935.1, read as the reverse complement.
TTTCTCATTCTCTTGCAGTCCTTAAGCTCAAGAACCTGAGGAGCCACATTGGGTCAAGGCAGGGGAGAGTATAGGGTAGAGGGGTGTTAGGTTTGGTGTAGGAAGTTCTTCAATGCTTCCACACAAGAGTTCCTTTGGAACAGCATACAAAGTGCTCATAGGACTGCAAGGTAGAGCAGAGGAAAGATTATTCCAGTTGTTACAAAATGCAAATGTGAAGGTCGAGCTCAGACACCAGTGTTCATAGGTAATGTTTCAAACCTCCATTTGAAGTTCATGAGTTGGGCTTGAAGTGGGTCCTGGAGATCAGTAATATCTCCTTCCAGATTTGTATGAAAGGCATCATGGAGAAGGTATTGAACCCTGCCCCCCAAACTCCAAAAGATTGAAAGAAATAGAAGTAACACACATGAAGTGAAATTTTATGGCACAGATAAGCCAACTACATGTCCACTGGACTTGTTGTTTGCCAAGCCATCCAAAAGCTTCCTCAAGGATGTCAAGACTTTGCAGAACTTCTTTATCAATATTCTCTTGAGTCAAAAATTCTGAGGTAATATTTTGGAAATAGCCATTCACATTTTGAGATATTTGAATGGCATGAATCAAAACAACCACTTCAGTCACCATACTAGTGGCCAATGATAATGGTTCCAGTCAAAATGCCTACCAAGTGCTTTTGTCTGATATGTTAAATTGCTAAGGTGATTTGTTCAAGAGTGGAATCTCCCACACAATCCCTAGTAAGATTGGTAGGGAGCCATACTTTGGCTTTCTAGTATTATAATGCATTTAGTATTTAGCTGTGAAATATTATTCATGGAACAAGGAGTCCATGAAGTGGCATTGGCAACCAATGTGATAGTAAGAGTTTTTAAAGATCTATAATGAAGATTAAAGGATTTATATTGAGTTATCATGAGTTCCTAATTAATGAGGGCTATCATATATGAAAAAAAGTGCAGATCATTACATGGCCAGAAGTATCATGAGCAATAGATCTGAGCTGCTATTGTTGACACCTATCAACTCTAGTAATGTGAGGGAAGAAGAAAATAGCTAGGTACCAAGGAGATTTCTTGATAGGGAAAAGGTAAGTGCCTGAGGTGAGGCATAACAAAGGTCCAGCAAGGCTGGGATTCCATGTAGGAAGGTCATAGTAATTAGAAGGCAAAGCATAATTCCATGTAGAATTAGACTCTAATGCCATTAGACTTGGAGGGTCTCTAGTTTCCTAAGTGTAGATTATAAACAAGATGAAGTACAGAGATATTGATGGACCAACATGAAGTTCACTTTAAATCTGGACCATCTTCTATAAGGGCACATGGATGGAAACATATAGGAATATTGGATTTGGAGAAATGCCTTCCAGATATTGAGGAACTTAGGAGCCCAGCAATATTAATAAAGATTTGATGGTAGACTCCTTTGGTACAGCTGGGCTCAATGAAAATATAATTCAGATATCATTGGGGATGAAGGAGAACACAATAAGAGTGAGTTTAGAGGACTGAAAATGCTGCACTATTGATTTTGAACAGAGAAAAAGAAACCCAGGTAAGAGGAGCAGTGTGCTTGAAACCTGGAGAAAGCAAGGAAATATATAGTCTTAAGAACTTCCAAAGAGA
>PVJX010029934.1:0-22492 GCA_004027295.1 Dolichotis patagonum | reverse complement strand
ATACATACATAAATGGATCCAATTTAAAAGTGATTTAAAAACAAACAGGATTTCTGCATCAACTGCCCAGCTGCCCCTCAGTTGGTTCCCGACCCAATCAGCTCAACCTGCAGCATCTCTTGCTCCTTCTTGATTACTGACCTTGCTGTCTGTCTGTCTGTCATTTCCTTCCTTGATTGTCCAGCTGAACTGAGAACTCATCCTCTTGGGCCTGCCAGGTTCTTCGCTTGCTTTCTTGACTTGGGTTCTCTTTCCTCTCGTGCTCAGCATTTATGTGATCACCTCCACAGCTAGATTTATCTCAAGCCAGGGCCACCCTTCTCACCAGCAGGCTTCTCCAGGGGCCACTCGCCACTGAGGCAGGGCAGAGGTGACCAAGAGCATGCACTCCTTCTGCACTGTCCCCAGATTTTATCATTTCCTGTACTTTTGATCAAAACAAGATAATCCAATATTCCCATTCAATGGATAGTTTAGAAAATTATTAGCTTCATCCCTGAAGTAATGAATCAAGAAATATCTCCACTGTTTGCTTTAAATCAACTTGTTACTTAAAAGAGATTGAAAGGTTAGCTATATGCTTTTAGCTTTTATGTTTTTTCTTTTCTTTTCTCTTCACTTCTTTTCTTTTTTTCTTGAGACAGAATCTTGCTATGTAGTTCAGGGTGGCCTTGAACTCACTATGTATCCCAAGCTGGCTCTAAAGTCACAATAATCCTCCTGCCTCAGCCTCCTTAGTGATGTGATTAAAACATACATCACTCTGCCTGGATTATTCTTTGCATATTTTTCTGTAAAGTATACAGATACAATGGGCTGAATAACCTGTACAATGAAGAATTTCTTCCATCACTTGCTTATACACCAAGGAAGAGCTCTAAGATGTTCTAATTTATATTTTTTATTGAGGTATAAAATTTAACCCAAATATACACCTCCCAAATACCATTCTATTTATTTGCTTCCTGTTTTATTTGTGAAATAGTTTTAAGTACATGAAAATATATTTGTTCTTAGTTAATTTTCAAATCATTTCAGAAAATATCACATACTGTGCTTCTTTGTGCATTGTTCCAAGGCTGCTCTGGTGGTTTGAGGGAGACAAAAGACATCTTCCAGTGAACACTGCCATTCCTCCAGGGGAAGCTCTTCTCTTCTAACAGCTATTTTAAGAGGTTGAAGATGCATTACCACAGGCTGCAATTACTCTGCGACTCTCAATTTGAACTGAAGTATCATCTCCCAAGGGTGTAATCCTAGGGTCACATTTCCTTCTGAAGAGAACTAAACCATTTCCTTGACTATTAAGGCCATTGCAAGCAATCTCAGACAGCATTCTTCTTCATCTTTAAGTAAATAAAATTGTCTTTAAAATGGGCAATTTGAAATTCACAAAAAACGATAACTTACAGTGGTAAGAGCAAATCAGCCACACACATGCACAAGAAGACACTAATTATGGTCACGTACTGAATAAAGTGCACATTAACGTATAAGATATTTAAAGCATTCTATCCATGTGGCACTGACATAGATGTGATTGGAATACAGCCATCACTACCAAAACACCGAGTGGGCTTTGTTGAATCAATCATGCCGTATCTTTATACAACAATTATTTACCTGATTAGTCTTCTGAAATTAATGCCACAAATGACTTAATGCCTTCTTTCAATGAGGACATGAACATTTCCCAGATTTTCTGTCACTATCCATGGTCTTTTTCCCTTACAAACATGACACAGAAAAACGTTTCATAAGAGCCACTCTGGTATGAAAACAAAAGGAGTGTGTGTGTGTGCGTGTGTGTGTGTGTAGGTGTGTGTGTGTGTGTGTGTGTATGTAGGGGAGCTATTCCAAATAAACTATCAGCCACTTATGGACAGGGATGTTGTCCTGGGCAATCCAGGGAGGAGGCCAGAGAATCAACCAATGTACTCTTGTGACTTCTGAAGGTCACATTGTGAACTATAGACTAATCACATTCTCTCTGCTATATAATGCATGAGCGTTTTTTAAATATGTCATGATGATGTGGCAATAAATAAGAGATAAACCCATTTTTTTTAAATGAAACAAAACAAAAAGACAACAAAACCCCCGGCTCCACAGGTGACCTAACCAACTATTCTGTGTTCAAAGCCTCAGACCTGGGTGCGTGCAGGCACAAGTTCATACCTTGTTTCAATTCATACGTAAGTTAAGTAACCCATTTTTGCACACCAAATAATCACAAAGGGTGATCAAAAACTATGGAGAATGTTTAAATTTTTTGGAATTTATTACAGCAAGAGACACTTTACCATTAATTCCTCTCAGTGTGAGTTTCATTTTCTCCTCTATGCATTTCCAGTTCCTCCTCTCCTGCTAAAAAGCTTCTAATCAGAGATTATTGTGGCTTAAGTGACCCCCAAAGCCTCATGCAGTAATGCAGTGGGCTGAATCTAGTGTGTGTGATTGGTTCATTGTCTAGCGCTAGGATTGGCATTGTGAGTGCTGCACCCACCCAAGGTCAGAGCCAGCATACAATACAAGGGAGGGAAGAGGCACTCTTTCGCCTTTTGCCCTTTTTACTCTTGTTGTTGGCTTCAATCATGAACTGCTGTCCCTTATCCATGCAACCCTGTTTTGGAGCCAGCTGAGTATGGACTAAAACCTTCAAAAACTGTAAGCTAAATAACCTTTCCTTCCTTCATTTTGGGTGTTGAGTATTTTGTCCCAACAACAAGAGGAAAGTAACAGAGACAGATTCTTGACAGAGGGATTTTTCTATCACAATATATATCACACATTAAGTGATGGGTTTAATAACCCCTTTTCCACATGTGGAAAGGGTGTTCTTATCTTTCTCATCATTATATAACAGTACATCAATTTACATTTGCCAGTGAATGGCAGCTGGATTAACTGGGTGGAAGGAAGGACGGATGAACAAGTGAACAGGTGAATGGCTGTCTTTTTAAACCATGTGGAGCTAGATGGGCTGCCTGAGAAAGGGACCAAAATAACTGGACTTTTAGGCATATTCCTGGCATCAATACTTCATAAAACTATGATGAATACTTATGTCTGTTCATATTCATTTGATGCAGTCCATACCCATAAAAATATTTAGGACTTCAGTTTTAAGAATATTTCGAAGAAGAAGCTTTAAAATATTCACTTTTGTGATTATCACATAGGTGACAAGGACCAGACTAGTCCCACACAATAATAAATTGAAGTCACTCTTTCTTCCCTTACGAGGTTGGGAGAAGTGCTCTACAATGAACATTTTTAAGGCAAAAAAAAAAAAAGAGAAAAGGGCTTCCTTAAGGAAAAATATCTTTGTCATAAAAGCCTATACTGTCTTTTAGAAGTCCTCTGTTAAAGACTTTTTAAAAGCCTTTGAAGTTTAAAAAGATGGTTTTGACTGGAAAAAAATGTTTTTTAAAAAATTTAAATTCAATGGTATTTTTGTTATGTATTTAATCTTATTAGTTCTGCAAAAATCATATCCATGTGAGGAAACACGGTAAAATAAAGGCAGAAAGAGCAAATACGTAAATTGCAGCCAAATGGCCTAAGAAGGTTAAGACCAGACTCTTGCCTGAAGAAACAAGTGTTTCTCGGAGTCCTGAGCAAAATATCCCATCCCATTCTCTGGACAGTGGTGTCTTAGTTATTTTGTCATTGCTGGTATGCGTTACCTGGAACCCATCATTTAAAAGGGGAAAGGTTATTTTAGCTCACGGCTCTTCAAGGTTTTGGTCTATAGCTGGATGATTCCAGGACAGAAACAAGATGGCAGAGAGGCATAGTGGAGGGTTTGGGGGAAGGAGGGTTCTCAGATCATGGCGCCCAGGAAGCAGAGAGAGAAGGAGGGGAACAGGGAGAAAGACATACCCTTAGAGGTCACACTCCCCAGTATGCCACCTCTCCAGCCACCTTCTAACAGCAAGTCAAACACGGTAAACCCCAATCTAATCACCTTCCAAAAGCCCACCTCTGCACACAGGAGACTGTCAGAAGACTCTCTATATCTAACAAGTAGCGAGCTCCACCTTGCCCAGTGGGGGCACCCAGTAAAACCTGCAAGAAGTGACAGTGCCAGTTTAGGATGATAGGTGGGTGGTGATTTCCAATGGTGGGGGGGGTATGACTCTCACAAAAACTCAAGGAGATGGTCTAGTGATAGTAACCACTAAAGAGAAAACCCACACAGCGTCTCACTACCTACAGCATTCTCCAAAGGAGAGCAGGAGTCTTTCTCAGCGCTAGTGGGCGTGGCATTTTCACCCCAAAGATGTTGCAGCAAAGCTTCCAACAACTCTTAAGAAGAGCTGCACTTAACGAACTCAACTGGACACAACAGTCACTGGTACATTCGTAATCAAAAACATTGATGGCAAATGAAAGCAAGCTGATTAATTTTATCTTCTTTCTTCTCCCCTATAAAGCAGATCTTTGAATTGGGGAAAGAGGAGAAAACAGAATGTGTCTGATATTTCACCTCAGCCTTTCCTTTCCTCTCCCCTCCCCCATCCCATTCTTTCAGACTGAGCTACGTGATTCTCCATATGCTCAGACAGTAACTATGCAGACTTCTGTATGAGATTTGCTTCCTGCAGTAAAATGCTGGGAAAGGTTTAATAGCCCTCTCTCTGGGAATAAAAATGCATGAGTAAAACTGCACTGAAATGATTATTTTGCAATTCAGAAGTTGCTCATATCTATGAAAAAATAATATAGTTCTGACATAAATATTAATCAATATTCTCATTTAAATTAATAAGTAAGAAAAAAGTTTAGGGAAAGAGGTATGTGTCTAAGACATTCACTCATCAAAGGCAGGGCAAACTCCTTCGTTAAAGGGATATGATTGCCAAATATTGCAAAAATATTTCCTCAGTTGTGTCTGTAATTCTCAATTGAGTGGCTACAGAAAAGACACACATATTAGTTTATTCTGCATTCTTGTTTATTCTATTGCTCTCTTGGGTTTACACAGTCAAAAAAACAACAAATGAAACACCGAAATGTGAGATGAGAAAGAATTTGCCAATCCCTGCATTGTGAATACCCCCGCCATGAAACATTCCGAGCTCTTGGTATAACATCCTGAGCTCAAACATGGGAAGACAGGCACGGCAGTACCACTGTGATATTTCTAGGGGTCACATGCAGCCAACATGAGGAACCTCAGGAGCACAATGATAGAAATCAGTAGGGGGCTACCAATTTTGAGTATTTTACTATAATTTGTTTATAGGAATTTTGTTTCCAATAATGCTTGTGTTTGACAAGATGGCAGGGTTTGGGGAAATTTCATTGTGCCAATCTGAGCCAATCTAACACACCAATGGATTATTCTTCTGAATCATCTATTGTCCCTCTCTTTACTCATCACACATGTCATCATGCTACATAGTGACTATTTACTTGTACATTTTCTCCTGAAGATGTCACAGAATTGAAGATAGGATGCTTCTTCCCTGTGTCACCAGTCTTTACAGTGCCTGGAACATTACAGATGATTATCATGAATATATGAAACTGAGCAATTGCCCTTTTCAGCCTGGGATCTGGAAAAAATTCTGTCACAAACACTTAGCAATCTTTGCTTCCCATTTGCAGCTCAGCTTTACAAAGACTGCTCTTGGTACTTACTCACTTTAGTAGAAACTCACAAAAATACAAACTAAGAAGTTTCTGTAGATTTCTTATACTCAGTGATAACACAAAGTATTGTATCAACACAGCAAGAACCCCTGCAAAAAGTTGATGCTGACTTTTTTACACCTTTTATTTGTGGGAGTGCACAGTTGCTCCCACAGTGGTCTTCCAGTCCTACTCTCCTGAGAACTGAAGCATTCATTCCTCTCGCTGCCTAGAGCATGAGTAACCAGAGGTTGCCAGGTAGGGCTTTCTCCAGGAATCGCCTTGTCTGAAAGAAGTTACCCAGCCCAGAATCATTCCCCTTCCCTTGCGACAACCTGAAAACAATGACTGGTCACAGTAGGGACCCATGGACATAGTCCTCTGGCTTCCATTTGAGACAGATGCACAGAGATTCCCAGTGGCAGCATATCCTAGGAGTCTGCCGAGGATCCAGTACTAAAAGCCCCACAAAATTGATGCCACTGCCTTTCAACTTGTCACTGTGGCAAGTTCTGCTTCCTTAACTGCTCAACCGCTTATGAACAAAAACCTCTACCCCTGACCCTTGTAGGTCTACCATGCTCCAGCCCTCACAGGGTGATGTGCACACTGTGAAATGTTAGTATCCCCAAGTAAATTAACACACCTCCGGTCAAAGGAGAAGCATAGTCAGAAATGCTGAGATTTAAAACTAGAGTACATTAGCAAATAGAGCAGATAATCAATTGCATGCAGTAGTATTGACAACTGATTTAATAAGACTGTCTCATCTCTAAAATGGTGATGTTCAAATGTCTTTTATTATAATACATTTATTTAAACCTTTACCATATTTTGTTATCGCCCTGCATATATCTTAGTTTAATAACAGTATTATTTACAACCACTGATTTTGCTGTCCAAGAAAAAATCTTCTGTGCATTCTAAGAGTTTTTAAGGCTCACATGGGATAGAAAGTTCTAATGTAAACAGCAGACTACACACAGCATTTAGTCATTATATTATCAATGGAGCATGCAGAAGCCTCAGCTGAACTGCAATTGGCCTTGCAAATGAGATATAACCTACTAACATTAACAAACACTAAACTATGGAAATGACCTTAATTTCTGAAAAGAAAGGACATATATAACGATACCCTAAAATAGCTAATGCCTATCTTCTATAATTATACAGAGGCAGCTCTGAATACAGAAAATGCTTGTTATGCTGCAAAAATAATCAGAACTATTTTAACAATTACCATTCTCAAGTGAAAAGCATTTTATGTTGTGTAGTTCCTTCACTTAAGAAGGCCTTTAATTCCAGATGAAAAGACTATGGGAAATAAATAAATCATAAAACAGGCCCTGCAAATACAACCAAATTAGTCACATTAGAATGCTAAAGGACCTCATGCTGCAAACTAGTTAATTCTGTTGTATTTACACAGTCACTTACCATACAGGAGAAGGAGAGGGCAAGTGACCTACACAGGGCTATTTTTGGCCATGACTACAGGGACATTGCAATCCTTTGTACTCTTATGCATTAACTGTTGACAACGAAACATTTAGGTAACTGTGACATAGTTAATTCACACCCAGTAGAAAAGTGGCGAATGTCAATGCAGCGAAATTTATGCAGATATGAGAAATTACAGGCCTATGGAAGCCAATTGTGAAATGTTAGTGTCCCCAAGTAAATTTAAGATATTCTAAGCAGCTTAAAATATTGCTAATTGCTTTTCTTGACAAAAGTGATTCAAATATGTTCTTTAAATTGCTTTGGTCAATCAAAAAACTATTGAAGCCTATGGCTTTTACGTATTAGCTAAATAATTTAGCAGTTGCATGTCCAGGCAGATCAACCTGAAAATTTTCCAGCAAATTGTTAGTTTCAATAAAGATTTTATGACAAATGATGTATTTATGAATATTAGTTTTATTTTCCTGCATGCCAAGCACTTCAAATCTGAGTCAGTTCTCAAATAAAGGCCAACACTGTGATACAGATAGCCAAGACTCAAGGATTTCATAAGAAATTAATGTAATTTTATCAGAGCACTCCAACACAATCATCTAAACCAATAAATTTTCACTTTCATTTCAAACAAAATACAGAGATAGAAATAAAATTGTTCATGTAGGCCACCTTAGGCTACTAGAACTTTATCTACCCAATTTGTCACTATTACAAAAGCCTGGAGAAATGCTTTATCCTGGAATTGAGTCCGTATGACCCAAGGAATAGGAGTATACAATTGCTGGAAGCCAAGTTAGATACCTTTTAAGCACTTATTTGCAACATGAAAAGTTATCCATTGGTTCTTCTGTTCTATTTTTCCACATAACTCTCTTCCTTCTCTTTATGTTAAACCTGCAGGTCAAAACTTCGACGGGGAAAGGAAATTGCACAGCACTTTAAGTGATCTTGCCAGATCTGCCAAGTCTAAAATGGAAAGTTTTCATTCTGAACACCTTGCCCCAAGCTGACTGTATTACAGCACAGCCTTTTCTTGTCAGTTTTGTACATACATTCATTTCAGATGTCAAAATACTCTTCTAGACTTGTTTCATCTCCATTTTCTTGGATTTTCCAATTTGGGAGTGGAAGGGGTTATTGAGTGCCCCTCTTCCTGCTTCTGCAGAACTCTTCAAGCACAAAGCAATAATCTCCAAATGCACCCGAAAGCCGTTCCTTCAGGGTTTTCAAGGAGGTTGAGTCTGAAGAGCAAACAGCCCCAAAGAATTAGTCAGTCAACAACCTCAGCCTAAAAGAAAGAAAGAAAAAAAATTGGAGAGCTAAGAACCTTTCTTTAGAGTTGTTAGTGAGTTACAGCGACTCCTACATGTATGCTTGAGGCAGAGCCATAGTGTGTCTTTCCCCTTGGCTTCAAGCCAATAAAAATTGACCTAGTAAGATCTACGGAAACTGAAGCCAAGATTAAAGAGGGATGGTTAGTTACTTTCCTCTCACTGCTAAGACAAAACACCTGAAGCCCAAAATTAAGGAAGGAAAGGTTTATTTAGCTCACAGTTGAGAGCCAATATCAGCTGGCTCAAAATCAGGGGAGAGTGGCCCAGGGACAACAGTTCAAGCAAAACCAGCAAGAGCAAAAGAGGGAGAACAAGCCTCTGGACCTCCCTTCTACTGTATGCAGTCTACCCACCCTGGCGTGGGTGTAGCACTCACAGCATCTCCGTGCCCTCCTCTTGCACGGGCTCAGGGTGTTTACAGAGTGAGGACCCTGGCTTCCTTACCAGTCACTTAGTTAAACTTCTAAACTTCTCAAGTTGACACAACGAACAACATCCCACAGCAGTAAGAGCTAGCAGTAAGAGCTAGTCCTCTACACCGTGTATATATAACTGCTGAGTTACTCAGCTAAGCTTCCAGACTTCTCAAGTTCACACAACGTGTCAACTATTACAGGGGGTTGCACTAAGAGAAGCTATATTCCTACCCCACTGAGGATGCTCAGATTGGAAAAGTGGACTCTGCTGGATAGATTCCCTTAGATGGAATCATATAGAGTGGTCTCTCTGCAGAGGCACGGGAACACCATCTACACTGGAACCAGGGGCAAAGCAGTCCAAGTCACAGAAGGAGGGGAACAAAGACAGAAGAAGCCAGAAATGCCCTGGAAAAGTGCAAGGCCCAACTTGAGCCTGAGCTGGGGAAAGACAGACTTGAATAAACTGGGGCTTACCTTTTACTACGTTGTGCTGGGAGTGGGCAGTTTTCATACTGCACTAAATGCCTCCACGCTTAATATAATTAGAGGCAGGGACAGAGCTAGACTCATTTAGTCCTGAGATTTATAAACTTGGGGATTCTCTTCAGTACAGAAAAACACAAAATTTCGATGTCAGAATCAGTGACAGATCCTTGGAAGCAGGTTGTATAAATGGAAGGTCCTGAAACTTTCTCTAATTCAGGAAGTGGGACTGCTTTTTATAGCTTCACTGACAATACTACAAGGATTCATCCCCAAAATAAAGCTTCTGTGGAAGAAAATGTTTCATGAAACTCCTAGTGGATTGCCTAGGAGACTCTAGTCATCCATCAAAGCCCTATGTGTTAGATCTATGACTGTGTACATAAATTTATAAATTACGTAGTAATGATGCATAATATAGATACAACTTATACAGGTGTTTAAAGTTTATTTATGCACATAAATTTTTTTAAATAACCATGGCTCTTCCATAAAACTTTCTGAGTTTAACTTGTTCACTGGGTGATTAGTTATTCCAAATCAGTCACTGCTTGTCATCACCCATAACCAGTAATGACGCCCACCCTGAACACTTGGCAGAGGCAGGCTGTCAAAAGGGACAGCTTCATCTGATCCTTGCTTATCATTCAAGGTGACACGTTGCTAGGAATCTCCTGACTGCTTCCCAGTCTCTCCCTTGGGTAGCTCCCTAAGTTCCAAATCCATCTGTAAATTTCCCCAAAGAACTAAATTTTCTGTTTCTCCCAATTCTCTATGGAGTAATAGCTTCCTCAGAAAACTTCAGAGCAAAGGAAAGGTTTAAAGCCAAAGAACAGGGCCCCTTGCAGATTACTTGGGGTCCTGCGTAAGCCCTCAGCTCCAGCTTTTCCATAAAGGGAAAACAATTAGACAGTGCAGCAGTCGCTGGGGATGAAGTCACTCATCGGTGAGTCCTTCTCTAAACACCTGGTCATTGTACTCCATTTTCTCATTTCTCAACTAGTCGTCTGTGCTGCAGAGAAGCATAAATTTTTAAATATAATAATAAATCATCACCCCAATTGCAAATATAAATATTGTGTTGTTCAGACTTTTAAAAAAGAATCACTACAGAGGAGGGACGTGCTCAGCTGCCCTGTCACCCCTCTCTCCAGCAATATCTTTGCAGCCTTCTGTGACCGCCTCAACACTACCTTCCCTTCCCTCTCCATGGTTTTGGATAGGATTTTTGTATTTGTCAACGTATAAAGAATCATTCACATTTAGAGAATGATCATTAGTGGAGAAGGAGGAAAGAAAAATGTAGCAGCAGAAACAGGCCCAGGCCCCTGACCTAACTGCAAACCCTGTGCAGTATGAACACCTGTTCTTTTACTTTCTGTCTCACTCTCCCCTGTGCTTCATGTACCGTGTCTCCTGCCCCTTACTCCTTTCCTTGTGCCCTGGCCTCTCTTTCATCCTCAGCTCTGACCCTGGTCCACCACTTACAGACCCCGTCCCAAACATGCCTCACTCCCTGCTCCTCTCCCCTTCGCATTTGTCTAAGTCAGCCACATCCACTTGTTCCTCATCTGTCTCTGTATGGCAGAACACACACTCACACACACACACACACACACACACAGAGAACTGTTCCAGTGATTCTGACTTAAATGTATAACCACATATTGTTCAATGAGCCTTTAGTGCTGGAATTTTCTTTACAATCAGCTAAGAGATTTTCTCTACTTGTTAGTGATGCAGTCCTTTATAGGTGGAGCATCCCTCTTCTCTGGGATAGCTGTCTGACCCCTGTGAGTAGCCGCTGAGACTCTGCGTGGGTCTTGTCAATCACTGAGGGCACTGAGCACCCTCAGGGATTCATCCGTGGCATCTCCTGTTTCCAGTGATGCTGTGCTGGAAGGCCAGGCGCCTGGCATTGTGGCGTTGATCCTAAAAAATCTGCCTTCAACTTTTCTTTACTGAGCTCAAGGGGTTGATGCAGGGGATGGGCCTCTTGTAGGATCTCAGAGCCCAAAGGGGTTCTTCCCAGACCAGTGGTTTGGAAGTACTTCTGGCATGGGATGTACTTCCGGCATTGGATGTACTTCCAGCAACACTATGCCTTGTTCTATTCACTATACCGGAAGCCTGTGGACCCAGCCAAACCCTATCCCTCCCTCTGTGAAGCAGATTCCATCCCTTTGTGCCTAGTCCAGGGTGCCATTCAAATGTTCTGCCTCTGCCTCTGCAACCATTATTCTTCCCTTAATTTATGAACATTTCTCCCAGGAGTAAATGAGTGAATAAGTAGAACAGGGTACTTTCTCTGGCCCCCTTTTCTTTCTAGATTTTCTTCCCTTTCCCTCCTTCCCTTTATAGCAAAACTCTGGCCAACTCATTGTCTCCTCTTATAACTCACTGTCTCCATTTTTCTCCTTTGCTAGCAAGTCTCCTCCAGTAACAATTCTTTCCCTTTACTCCATGGGAGCTGCTCTTCTTAACATTACAAAAGGTTTCCGTATCACGAATCTCAGTGATCTTGTCAGCCCTCATCAGGTTTTGCCTATCAGAACCAGCAGCACAGTTGTTCACACCCTGAAACACTTTTTCCCTGGGCCTGAAGATTGCCTCCTTTGTTTTCTATCTCTCTGGTTATTTCTTTGTCTCTTTTGGATTCCTTTTCTGCACCCAAAGTCTCATGTTTGGAATGCCTAGTCCTTGTACCTCTAATGTTTGGAACACTGAGTCCGTGTACCTCTTCTTTATACCATGTTTGCTCACTAATTTATGGATTTCAGATAGACCCAAGGTATAGCTATCAAGTATATTCTGATGACTCCCAAGTGAAAATTGTCTTCTCAGCTTCTCTCCAAAATCCAGACCCAAGCCCTTATATCTAACTTTCTGTTGGACTGGCCCATTCCAATATATGGTAGGTATCTCTTACCTAACTTGTAAATAGCTCACCTCTCAAAATGCATCCACAAACCACCTTCCTCTTAACCTTTGCTATCAGCGTAATAGCAATTCAGTTACCCTTCTTTTTCATGCTCCATATGATCTATCAAAAATAAAAACCAGTGTCATTGGTACTATTTCAAAACATATTCATGATTCTGCAAGTCTGCATTATCTTCCTTACCATGACCCTGCTCCACAGCATCATTGTGTGCCTACTAAATCACTGTAAAATCTCCTGGCTGAGTGTCCTGCCTCTGCCCTTGCCTCTCTAGTCTCTTCTGGACTTAGAGCTTCTTAAGACAGTCCCCAATTGGAACATTCTCTACTCACAAGTTCTTCATGACTTCCACGGGAGACAGAACACAGCGAGGAGTCCTGCTATTTCTTGCACACGTTCCCTGATCTTTCCCCTGCCAACCTTCCCTCCTATACTTTCTTCTCCAGTGTCCCAGGACTCGTCCTGTCCTTGAACATGTGGCGAGTGCAGGTTCTTTTGTACTTGCTGCACCTGTAGTCTGGAATGCTCTTCCCCTGTTTGCATAACCTGCTTCTTCACTTCCTTAAAGCATTTACTCAAAGTCACTTCTCAGTGAGGACTTTGCTGGCCACCACCACCTCCAACAGACACTGTGACTCACTACCACTATTTTTGACTCATCATTTATCACCATCTCCACATATTTCACTTAGTTGCCTTTTTCATTGTCTGCTTCCTCCACTAGAACAAAGGACAGAGGATCATGGGTACTGTCTCTCTGCATCATTCAAAATTAAGCTTACCAAAGTGTACATTTTAAATAAATGTGTGTGGCTGTTGGTTGGGTTTGAAGATGATCTAGGTTGGGACTGGAGCTTAAGATGGGATCTGGGATGCATCTGGGGTTGTTTTCTGCTAAGAAACTGTTCACAGGATATGAAGGTTATCAGCAGAGACAGGAATAAAAAACAGGAATCTTAGCTGTGTTATTGAGGTTTAAAAGTTATTTCCCTTTCCCAGCATGTTTGACAATATCAATTTTATTGCTTTTAATTAATTTTTATGATTAGACTGTTTCTCATAATTTAATTTATACAAACAGTACATTACAAAGTACCAGGTTTTTAAATTAAAACATAACTTGGCAGCTTACTTCTGTATACTAAAAATATAGATTTTAGCATTAAAAAAATTTTTAAATAATCCTTGTGGCTAAGCTTAATTCTTTTCAACCTCTATGTAGCCTAAACTCAGAATTCAGCCCTTTCACCAGTTTTTGAAAGAAGTTCAATTGTACTAAGAATGTAGAGATTTGAGTAGGATTAATGAAAGTTTGCCTCAACTCCTCTCTAGGAGTCGACTCAAAAGAAATCTTCATCCGTCTGTCTTTTTTACTGAAGTGCATGCCCTTTCTGCCTTCTCCCTCCTTCATTATGAGACGCATCCTCCTTCTTCCCCATGAAGCCTGGATTTAGAAAGCGTTGTCAGGATTTTTTTCTTTTTTGCACTAATGTAAAATTCATTAAAATGGCATTATTCACAGGCAGAGTGCATCGAAGGATTAAATTAAAGTACAGATTTATCTTTCAGCATAACCTATCATAGGAGAAAAAAAAGCATATTGATTCTTTCAGCCAAAAATGTAATTCAATCTGCACGAGTTGAATACATGTCCCTTATTGTTATGAGGACTCTTCATGTGGGCACCTGAATGAGCTCCCTTAGTTTAAAATCCAAGCTGCTTTCAATTCATGAACATTAAAAATCTGAAAATCGACTACAAATGTAGAAGCAAGATCATCTGAAATTACTAAGAAAAACCAATTAAAATGGTTAAGGTCAGCAATAACCGGGCGCAGAAATGGTTCTGAGGCGGTAATGACATCAGACCCCGACAGGGGGCGCTCATGCGGCTGCTCCCACGTGGACTAGATAGACTATAAAAGAAAACTTAATTTGTCCTCTCTCCCTGGGCCCCAGCCCTGCACTTGTGACCACGTTCCTGCTAATCGCTGTATTGCGCATGGACACGCCGCGCGGTCCTGTGGCCTTCCTCTGACCTCTGCACGGTTTCAAAACGCGCTTATTCTCATCTCAGCGAAGCAATTTAGCTTGCTATTGCCTCATTTTTGCCTCCGCAGGCCTGCCTGGACACACCGCTCTCACTAACCGAAAAGCACCAACCCTGCGAAATCTCAGAGGAAGCTGCTTCCTCCCCGAGACGGGCTCTGCCCTTCCCCGGGACCTGGGAGGCTTCAGTCTTCTGCACAGGGGTCTGCTAAGCAGCACTGTTCCTTTCTGCCGCTCAGGCGGGCAGGGCAGTGTTTTCTCCACATGGAGACCCACCAGGTGGAAAGGTCCCGTTTGCTGTGCAGAAAGAGCAACTTGCAACCGGGGGAGAAGATCAAGGCAGACCGGCCACGGAAATCCCCCAGTGTGGCGAAAACAGGCGATTCTGTCTTATGGTTGCCACTGGCAAGAACCTAAGTCACTTGAGCATAAAGAGAAATAGGTTGGGTCGTGGCTCCAACAGAGCACGTAAAATAGCAGGCCTGCTGGGCCCAGGGCTCCGGTGGGAGAACGGCGGGCCGGTGCAGCATGGGCCGGTGCAGCATGGGTTGCTCCCGCCTCTGAGTTCTGCTCTCAGTGTGTATTGCTGCATTCTCCGCAGCAAACGGGTTGTCACACAGCAAGAACCGTGAGCCTCGCTGCTCATGATTCCAACTTCAATCTCCAGGTTCCCCAGCACAAGTATACGGAACAGACCTCTAATGCCAGCCCTGATAATGCGCACTGCCCGGTCGAGTCGGCCTGAGGTGTCTCGGAATGTTTTCCTGGTTCCTTGTCAAACTCCTAGTGCGTGCACACAATCTGTTTCTAACATTGTCTGTGTTTGGCTGTCTGCCCAGTTAATAGGAAAACAACATCCACGCCTATATATTAAATTTTTCTCACGTTCTACCCACTTTTTCCCATTTTGGCGAGAAAAGGGAGCATGAGATTTCATGGCATCACAATGTTTGATTATAAATGGGATACTTTTAATTTGTTAACTTTATATAGAGATAAGTAATACCTTATTCATCTTTCTTGATCTCATAATATATATTTGTGATCATATAAATTTTTTAATGTAAAGACTTATTTAGAAAACATGAGATTTCACCATGTTTCTTTTTTCTAGTGTCATGTCAAGTCAATAAATCATTAAAGACAAATTTACCAACAACTAAAGAGTGCATAAAGTCGGAGGTTTTTTGTATATTTTTCAATAGTAAAAGCAACTTTGAATACTACCCAGGATTGGGTTTCCCTTTTGCTGATCAGTCTCAGTTTAAATTTAAACCGGTAGGACTTTTGGAGATTGGTGCTGTCTTAGTTGTAGTCTTGAATTTCTGCATGCCAGCTAAGGGGTACTGACAATCATAGCCACTTGAAAAAGGATACTCCTGCGATTCAAGTCAGTAGATGTGCTACTCCGTTTTGACTTTCATGGACTCCGCCAGTGTTAGGTTCCTACTTATTCACTCCTTCTAACTTTGGTCTAACTACAGAAAACCACATAATTTAGAAAGCATATAATTTATTACATACCCACCTAAATTTTCTAGGAAACACACATGTAAACTGGCTACTATTCTTAAAGGCATTGCTCCCTATTACTTTTCTGTCTTAAAGACTTAAAGGAAAGTCAGGCACATGCGTGTGGTCCCAGCTATCAGGGTGACTGCTGCAGTAGGATCCAACATTCGAGGCCAACCGAGGCAATTTAATGAGACCACGTCTCAAAATAAAGAAAAGGCACAAGAAATGTGGCTCAGCGTTAGGGTCTAACATTCAAGAGGCCCTGGGTTCAGTCCCCAGTACTACTGAAGAAAAGAAGAAGCAAGAAAAAAAAGAGGTGGAAGAGGAGGAGAAAGCAGAGGAGGAGGAGGAAAGAAGGAAGAAAGGAAAAATGAAAAAGGAAAGCAAAGACAGAAGTCAGAAAATACAAGGAATAAAAGTCCAGAAACCCTAGAGTATTAAAGTCCTGAAATGCTCCTGTCATATATACTTAGAATTAAATCAATTAGTTTCACAGATCCTCCAGTGAAGTGTGACTTGAGAGTAGATGCCCTCCAGTTGTATTTTAGGGACTGAGTGTCATCTGGTCTTTGATAGGGTCACGGAGCACACAGGGGCCACAGATGGAGGCGCCTCTGTCTGCTTCACACACATTAACTGCTGACAAAACTCGAATGAGGAGTCTAGTGTGAATCTTCATCTGCTGAGTGAAGTATGTTTTCTCCTCAAGTTCTAGCTGCCAGCCTCATCCAGGAGGCCCCACCAGGACTCTTGTGAGGATGACACTTCATGGAATGTAACTGAAATAAATCGCCACTGATTTAGAAGAGGACTTCAAGGAGGACGTCTGAGTCGACCTCACGTGGCCGGAGCTCTCCATTTTCTCTGCAAAAGGTCAAATCTATATGCATGTGTTAGCACTTTTCTGTACTTAGAATATAAGAAATAACAGAAGGGAAGTCACCTTCTGAGGAAGAATCTGGAAGCCAAAAACAGGACCTTTAATGGGTGCCAGAAGATCACTGTGAATTTATTCTTTAATTATGAGAATAGCTATTAACATTATTCAGAAAGATAATTATTTCCAAGATGTAGAGTTATTAAAACATTTTAAATAAAGAACTTTGCTAGAAAAAAGTTATGCCTAAGAACTTATTATAAAACCAACTTAAGATGAGTAAGAAATGACGGTAATGACGATGGTGATGATGATTTGGTGCAATATGATTTGGAACTTATTTAGACTGTTAATTGCGATGTGATTTTTTTTTCTAACCTTGATGCATTAGGGAAAATTTTGAGGGTGACATGGATTTCAAATTTCACAGTTGCTTATAGTTATTTCATTCACAAGTGACACCAAATGAATGTAGAAAATGATACTCAACTAAAATGCAATGCACAAAAATACACAGAGCATCCAATTAGCTCGGTCTACCCATGTGCTATAACCATTCTCATCTGGTGTTACAACTTTCCCGTGACTTCAGAATAACTGTTCTTCTAGTATTTTGCAAAAACTCACAAACCAACACCTACTTAGCAAGTAAACGTCAGATCTTTTTAAATATAAATTTCCATATGTACTTTTAACCATTTAACATATATTAATACCATGCTACTAGTTTTATTGAGTTTCTTATTTTTTATGAGTCTGTGATTTAGTTTTAGAGCTCATATCCCTGTCTCCATTTTTTATTCATTGTGTATGTTCATTAGTCTGTGTACCAACTGGTCACATTTGTTGTGGGGAGATGCATGGACATAACACTTCTTCATGCTTTTTCATCCCTTCTCCTCCCACCCCTCTCAGTCCTTTCTGACTCTCCATCCCCTTCTCACTTGAGAAAGCTTTCCCCATTTTTCTTTGATTCTCTTTAAAGTCCTTCCCTCTTTATTCCCTTCCTCCCTCCATCTTTTTTCCCTCCCCATTTGACAAAGATTTTCCTACTTCCTATTATCTACCCTTTATTTTGCTCTTTATCTATATTTTGGTTTTATGTAAGAGGAAACATGTAACAAACTTGTTTCTTATTTATTTCACTTCCATTATGGGCTCCAGGTACATCTGTCTACCTACAAATGCCACAGATTTATCCTACAGATGCCTCTATTGTGTACAGTTACCACATTTTCTTTATCCACTTACCTGTCTATAGACATTGTCTTTTCTCTTGTTGCTGAAACAAAATATCCAACATCCAAAATGAAGGAAGGAAAGGATTATTTAGTTCACAGTTTGTAGAGGTTTCAGTTCATCATCAGCTGGCTCCAATGCAGAGTAGCATGGAACAGGAGCAACACTTCAAAGCAGCAGCAAAAGCAGCCAGAGAAAAAAGAGGGGAGAACAAGCCTCTTTCCCTCCCTTGTATTGTAAGCAGGCTCCACCACCCTCCCCAGGGTGGCTGTAGCAATCACAGTAATTGTGCCCTCCTCTTCCACAGGCTAAGGATGTTTACAAAGGAAGGATCCTACCTCCCTGCTGGGTATCTTAGTTAAATTTCTAAACTTCTAAGTGGATACAATGTATCAACTGTGACAGACACATTCGCTATTTCCAATATTTAGCTAATATAAATTGTGCTATTGTAAATGGGTAACTATAGGTATGCATATATCACTTAGTATGATGGCTAACTCTTTGGGGAGGATTCCTGCAAGAGGAAATGGTATGTCTTAGTTTTAGTTTTTGAGGTAAACACTATAGAAATCAGTATGGAGAGTTCTCAAAAAACTAAAACTATACATTTCATTTGAGCAAGCTCTACCTCTTCTGAGTATCTTTCCGAAAGAGTTAAAGTTATCACAGACAATGATGCATCCATGCCCGTCTCTGTAGCAGCACAGCTCACAAGCACTAAGTCATGGAAACAGCCTTTATGTCCACCAACAAATGAATGGATAAAGAAAATGTGGTACACGTATGCAGTGAGGGGCTACTTAGTCATAAAGAAGGACAAATTTAAATCATTTGTAAGAAAATGGATGGTTCTTGAGTCCATGGTACTAAATGAAAGAAAGTAGACACAGAAGAATAAATATTGCATGGTTTCTCTGAAACGACAGATCCAAACTAGAGATAACTTAAAGAACAAACTAAAAATGCTAAGAAACAGGGAGGTAAAGTCTGAGGACCGGGGGAGCATCTGGGAGAGGAGCACTAAGGGAGAGGTGGGGAGGACGGGTAAAACTGGTCAAGATGCAGCACGTGTGGGCACCACGTACCCGTGAGTGGAACTACAATGCATCACACATTAGTAATATAACAGTTTAAAAAAATAAAGAGGGAATATGTCACCCCGGAACGAGTCTGATTAGTTACAGATGGTTTAAAAGCAGAGTCCAAAGGGCAAACGCTTTCAAGAGGCAACAGTGTTCTGAGCACAGAGCAGTACAGCACACTGTCATAATCCTTCCTTTCGTGACGGTGAGAACATCAGACAAATTTAGCCTGATGCCAGGAAATCCTGTAGTTCTTCGCACTAACACGGTGCCCCCAGGCCACCCTGCCAGGCAAGCCTTCCTGTTAGAATTTGGCTTCCTTTACGGAACGACCTATGGGAACAGAATGCATTTGAACCATTTGAGGGCTCCGGCTCCTATAATAATTACCACTTTCTATATGATTAACTTTGTATTCATATCACAATTCATATGAATCTGGGATTTAGAGCTCGATGATTCTCTAGCTTCTGGGTCCACAGACCTAAGTCCCTTGATAATCTCCAAGGCGTTAGGATGTGGTAGGTGTTTTGGAGAAAAGAGCTGCCAAGAGAAGACATACAGGGGAGAAAAAAACACAATGCTGTGTGTTTTCTGAATGAGTTAATTATTGCTTACTGAAATTTCTAAATTTCCCACCAACCCGTATTGTGACCAACATGCCTGACACGAAGGGCTGCTGGACTTTCCTGCTGCGGAGTCGCCTGCTCTGACTTCACCACCATGCTTGACGTCTCAGGTCACAACGTCATCTGGAACCAAGCATAGACTTAGCCCACTTGACAGTGTAACTAAAATCATTCCTGCTTGAGAGTTACCCCCCAAGCAGGGCCAGTTCTTTTCTTACCATAACCCAGTCGCTAAGCCCTTCTAACGAGCCTCTATGTGGCACGACCAGCTGGAAATAATCATGTTTCAGATGAAATTCTCCAAGATGTGCTGCCTATCTGCTACCAGAATATTGGCTTTATTCCTAATAGTCCATGCAGCATCAGATGTCCACCTCTATATAAGCAATATCTACAATATCTATAGAAACAATATCTGAATTATAAATGGGGCAGTAATTTAGATGGAAAGTTGGGGACTCTACATTACACTGAAAACATTACAGTTTAATATACGTGACTATGACAATGGAATATCTCCTGAGAACACATATCAGATTCAATCTGTTTCCAAGGCACCTCTGGTTATTGTTACAAGTGAGCAGCAAAATGTCCTACAACAGCCTGGACATTCCCAGCGTGGACCTCACTGTGCTTGTCCATGACCCCAATCATAGAATTTTGACCACTGGCCTCAAGGAATCTATTCAGTCTCAGGATCATTAATGTACCTAATGAAAACACTACCATTCAGATGTTATTGACCAGTGACTGCTCATAAAAGATTTTGCCTTTCTCAAAGACACTTACTCTTCTCCCTAGGGCTCCATCCAGCTAGAGGAATCTGTCTCTACAGCTCAGACATTTTTTGATCCCCTTTTTTTCCATTCTCTTTGACATTCAGGTTCTTCACTAGTTCATTCAACTCTCTTTTTCTGCTATGCAGACAGAGTAGGGGAATAGATGTGTCAATAGGAGGAAATAAAAAGACGAAGATTGACTTCCATGAGCTTCCATTACAGGGGGAGATTAGGCATCATCATCTAAGACAATTGCATTGACTACACACAGGGAGCCAGAGCCCAGTGAAGCGTCAGAAGCAGAAAGCCTGAAGAGACCTGTCTGAAGCAGGATGGTCCTTAAGGTTTGTTAAAGAAAAAAAAGGTTTGACTTGGCCCTGATAGGATGTACATACTTTAAATAAGCAAAGAACAGAGAAGAAGAAATAGCTGGCAGAGGGGTGGCTTGCGGGGAGCTGAGGAGGCCAGTTTATGCCAGATTTGTGCGGGGAAATGGTGACATAACCAGTGGGAGCCATTTTCTGGCCTTCTCCTCTCAGGTCAGTAATTCTGTAATATGTCAACCCTGACACAGAATCACAGCTTAAAGTCGAGCTAGCAGAAGTTTTATGGAGAAGCTAGAGGAACTTTTCCCTTGAAATAATCACCGGCACTCAAGCAGAGAACTGCCCTCACCTGATTCCTTCTCTGGGAAGCCTTGCTGCCAGACAAAACCATTCTTCCTGAGACACCCCCGGGCCTCTCCCTGGCCTGTCACCCCTTTCCTCCCTCTTGCATAAGAGAACTTCCCTCTTCTAGCTTTCTGGGCATGTATCTAATGATAACTTTTCCTATTGGGGCACTTGCCAATGTTTCTTCTTCATGCAGCGTTCCATTCTGCCACCAGCACCCAAGAAAGTGGATTGTTTTTCCTCCCTGTGATTCCATTGGTGAGGTTCAAAGAGTGTTTGCTTAGATGATCCATGAGAAATAAGAATGAAAAGTCAGACTGCAGCCACTGAGTGCCATTATGAAATTATATGCAGAGTAGTCACAAGAGAAAAAGAGTTGTTGGTTTTTTTTAAGTAAAAATGAATCCAAGAGCCAAGGTCATTTTCATTGACTGGCACCTTGTGTGGTTAATCACATAGCATCCTGAGCTCAGATGAGGTTCCCCTCTTGCCATCTTAAAATTCTCAATAATATTTGAATAAGGAGCCCTGTGTCATCATTGTGAAGTGAATCCCTTAAATTTTGTAGTCAGTCACGTGCATATCAGACTGGGACCCAGCTCCTAGCAAAACACTTATTGCAGCTGTTTTTAAAATAAATTATGCAAAGAAACTGAAAGGGGAAAACAGAATCCAAAGGCCGTGAGTCTTGACCTAGGTGAGACTACAGAGTAAACGGACGCACAGGACTGAAGTTCAGAAGAGGTGGGGTCTACACCCCAATTTTTCTCTCCAACCAAAGTCAACTCTCTAAGGCCTGCTTTCCTCACAGCGTAAAGAAGACAACCTCTGGCCTTTTTGAGGAGTGCTCAAACAATATGTGAATGTGTTTTGCACAGAGGAAAAGATAACTATGGGTGATATTGCAATGAAAAAGTATAATCATTAAAAAGTATCATCACTGAAAGAGTATAGTCATCAAAAATTGTGGTACTGAAAAATTGTACTCTTGAAAGTATCTGAAATTTGAAAACTATGGAAGTGCAACTCACAGAAAGAGAGGAGGAAGTGGAGAGATAGGAAAAGGTTGGCAGCAGGACCAAATTCTGCACAAGGAGAGACTGATTCAACCCAAGAAAACTATCAAGAAGACAGTCACCCACACTGAACCGCTTCTTGAGCTGAGTGATGTCCTCCTCAAACATTTAACAAAATTCTTTCATTACCTTTCAGGAAAGAACTCTCCCAGGAAAAAAATCTAGTTTGGCACATATTTTTACTTCCTCTGAAGATCCAAAAGAATCTATTATTCATGTTTTCGGCTGATCTGTAATATTACTTATGAAGAGTTGTTTGATGCTAGAGGATATGTGTAAGGCCTTTTATAA
>PVJX010029933.1:0-22486 GCA_004027295.1 Dolichotis patagonum | reverse complement strand
GTTCAACACACATGAAGGTATGGACAGCTGTTTTGAGGAGAATGAGAGACACTATGACAGCCATTCTTGGCTTCCCTAATGTCTGGTCTTGAAGACCTGTAATGCCCTCCTCGTCCTGCTCAGATCAATTCCATACTAGGTTGTTTCATGTGAATTCCCTATATGTGACAATATGGACAACTATTTGGAAGAAAACAAGTCAATATGATAAAGAGTGAATATCTCCGATTGTCTAGTTTTGAAATTTTTGTCTCTTACATTGCTTTCTTGTGATTCGCTTTGCTGTGTTTTGTTGTGTTTAATTTTACCCTTTTGATATAATTGCATGTATACTTGAGTGGGAAAGATGGATGACCATATTGCTGTTTTTGTCAGATCGTGGAGCAGAGCTGTTAACAGTCTCACTGTTTGAATGTCTACTTTATATATTTTAACTTTGTAATTTGAACAACTATTTCCAAGAAGTCAGTATGTAATTTGTCAAGTAATAATTTCTTAGGTTTTTTTTGTTGTTGTTGTTGTTTTCCTTTTTTCCTTGGAATACTGAATTGTGGCAACCCTTTATTCTGTTTTGTTTTGTTTTGTTTTTTTCTCTTTAAATAAAATTATTTAAAAATATAAAAAATAAAATAAAAAATAAATAAAGGATTAAAAATGGGTTGGTGATACAGTTCAGTGCAAAGGCCCTGGGTTCAATTCTCAGTAACAAATAAATGACATAGATTGACAAAATGAATTAAAAACATGATGCAATGATATGCTGTCTATAACAAACCAAATTAAAATGTAATCCTACAGGTAGGCTGAAAGTAAAAGGATGAGAAAGATATATTATACAACTATTTCTCAATTAAAAAAAGACCAAAGAAAGAAAGTCAAGGCTAATATCAGACAAAGTTAGACTGCAGACCAAAAGCTCTGGGTTCAATCTCCAATACCAAATGAACGAATGAATCACACAGATGGACAAAATGGACAAAGGAACATAATATATTTAATGTAATTGATGCATTATATACTTAAGGGTCAAGATGTTAAGAAAACAGCAATCCTCCAATTTGTGGAGACACTAAGCCCAACTATCTAGGATGCACAAGTGGGAAGATCACAAATTTGAGCCCAGGTTTGGAAACTTAGCACAACTACTTCAAAATTTGAAAAGCGCTGGTATATCGGGCTGGGGATTTAGCTCAGTGGCATAAGCGCCTGCCTGGCAAGTGCGAGGTTATGAGTTCGATCCCCAGTACCACAAAAAAAAAAAAAAAAAAGCGCTAGTATAGCTCAGTGGGACACTTGCTTAGCCTGTGAAAGCCCTGGGTTCAACTGTCAGCACAACCATTAAAAAAAAAAAAAGACATAGCAATCTTAAATGTGTTTATACTAAACAAAAAAGCTGAAAAATACATGAATCAAACTCAAAACAGAAAGGAGACAAAGGAACACCCACATTTAAAGATGGAAATCTCTACATCTCTCTGAGTCAATGACTCACTGAATAATTCAACAGAAAAATCATAAAATATACTGAAGAATACAACAATAGTCTCAGTCACCAAATCAAACCAACATTTATAGAACACTCCATCCACCAAGAGCAGAATATACATTTGTTTCAGAGGTCTCAAAAAAACTTGGCTTCAGGGCCAGGGATATAGCTCAGTGGCATAAGGGCCTGTCCCCAGTTTGATTCCCAGAACCACCCCCTCAAAAGTCTCTTCCATTCACAATGGAATCAAAACTAAACATCAGTAAGAGAAAGATAAGAAAATCTACAAGTAACTAGAAACTAAAGATGTCTACATAATCCAAGGATAAAGAATAAGTATGAAGGGAAATTTACAAATACACTGAATTGAATAAAACAATTAGTGGACACCAAGTAGTGCTGAAAGAGAAAACTGAAACAATTACCAACATCAGGAATGAAACTAGAGATATTATTAGTGAAGGCCCTGAAAACATCAAAAGGATAATGAACCCTGGATTCTTTACACACACAAATTTAGAAGAAAAGGACCAACTGCTCAAAACAGCAAACTACTATACATTATCCAATATAAAAAAAGTATTTTCAGTGGTCTTATACTTGCTAAGAGAATTCAATGTTGTTAAAACTCCCAAAAGGAAATGCCCAAGCCCAGATGGTTGCACTGGAGAATTCTAAACATTTTAAAAAGAACTAACAAGTTTATAAAGTCTTTAGAAGAAAAAAAAAGAAAAAAAAAAAAACAGTCAATGTACCCCTCACTACAAAATTATATAGCTAATTTTACCCTGACAGAAAAACCAGATAAAGAGTGCAAAAAAGCAAAATAAACAAAAAACCCTCTTGAACAGATATGGGACCTATTAGCAAATAAAACTGGGCAATCTATAAGGAGAATTACACTATGACTAGAGGTTATTCCAGGTATGCAGAGATAATAGAAAAATCAACCAATGTAATTCACTGTATGAATAGACTAAAGAAATATCAAACATGATCAATTTGATGCAGAAATCATGTGACAAAAATCAATATACACTCACCATAAAAAAAACAAGAATTACAAAAAATAGGAATGGAGACAATAAATTCAGTGCTTTCCTCCTAAGATCAGAAGAGAAGCAAGGATATCTGTTCTTAACACTCTTATTCTAAGAGTCCTGGAAGATCTAGCCAGTGATATAAGAAAATAAAAGAAGGGAATAAATAAAGCTAACAAATCAATAAAGTACAACTCTACTGATTAGCATATGTTATGATGTGTCTGATTGTAGACAATTTCAAGAATTGATGCAAAAAAACAAAATCAAAATACCGTATAGCTAATAAATGACTTCAGCAAGGCCACCAATGTACAAGATCAACACGATGATGACTTCAAACAAAATCAAATGTATCTCTATTACAGCAAGGTCTGCATAGACATCAAAATTAAAAATAAAATGCTATTTACAACTAAAAACAAAACAAGAGGAGGAGAAAAAGGAAGACAAAGGTGGAAATCTAACAAGACAAAATATCTACAGGACATGTACACTTTCTCTTGTCCAGGTGCCAGAACGAGGTCTTTAACCACACTCTACTTTCATTAAGCACAAAAGTGATAGGAAAGCTGTCTGTGGGGAATGAATTATGGACTTAGAAACTGAGGGCAAACAGAATGCTCATTTTATAATTTAAAGCCCCTGGTGTAGCAAATACCTCTAGGCAATGAGGTTCTAGGTGACTTTTTTTTTTTGGTTTAAGTTTTCTTGTACTTACCAAATACTTTACAAGTATTTTACTTTGCTCTTTAGATGAAACACCGTTGTAAAACAATGAGTTTAAATTCTCCATTCAGTAAAGAATTATTTAAGAAGAAACTAAGAAGGTCTTTTGTTTGTTTTATCCAGATCATTGACAAATAGCACCAGAGGGTACATACAAACCTGAGTACTAAATTCAGAGCAAAGAACAGGGAGACTTCATTTATAAAGAATGACAGATAATCAGGATATACAGACAGTCCAAAATCTCAGAAATAAAATATTCTAAATTCTAATTTCACTGGTCAACACTGAGTTGACTTCTATTTAAAGGCATCCTCATACATTTTAACTGATGCTCTGCCCTGTAGGTTAAAGATTAAGCTCTCAAATGCTAAAAGGAAAGCCTTGTATGAATTCCTTGAGGTTGGGGCAAAAGGAGAGTTCTTTTCCTTTTGGCCTCAGAAGGCTGACAATGAATGAAGCCTTCCAATGAATGCCAGAGGGGCAGGATCTCTTAACCCTGTTTGTCCCAACTGTTAATGTCAGACATCATGTCACATTTTTAAAAGTGTAAGAACTGGGGGTGTAGCTCAGCAGTAAAGCACTTGCCTGGTATGTGTGAGATTCTGGGTTCAATTCCCAGCACAACAAAAACATTTTTTATAAGTGTATAAAACTAGGAGGGGGTTAGAAATGCTAAATGAAGATAAAACAGGTTTCCCTTCAAACACTCCCAGGTCAAATTAGATGCAATATGCTTCTTATGCAAGCTAAATACAAATCCTGGATTCCAAAAGAATAAACGAACTGTTTAACCATCACATAACTCGACTTAATTTTTTTTACTTCAGAGGGAAAAGAAATGAGTAGGTTAGCATACCATAGTTCATAACACTTACATGTCTTGGAGTGTTCATGTGATAACATGTAATTCGCAAGAGGTGGTGTGTATGTCAAACACTGCAAAGCTGCATTTGCAAAACAGGTGTTGCCCAAATTCTGAAGCCCAGCGCCAACTCTGTGAGTTTGCTGCCACTTAAGACAAATCTTCTCTGAGGGAAAAAGAATTTTCTGTGGCGGAGCAATGCCATCACCTAGGGCTTGAAAAATAAACAGCAAAGATTTAAAAACAAAACTTGGCATGCTTCTAAAGCCAAATAAATAGCAATATTTGATCAACATTCTAAATCTCATTATCACTGCCAGAAATACAGGGTAGAAAGGGACATTTAAAAAGACAGAACCTAAAATAAATAACATCCAAAATATACAACAGATATTGTGAAATGGGAGGAAATTATTAAAATGAAAAAGGAATTAGGATAGGGAAAAGAGGAAAGGAAGAAAGGAAGAAAGGAAGGGAAAAGAAAAAAATACAAGGTAAGTTATATTATTAGTTTCTCTTAGTTCATTGAAGAGAAACGTTTGAGCTAATAATATTGTTTGAAGAACTTTTTATGCCTATATCGTGTATTCTGAGTAACTACTTTAAAGATAACCATACTCAATGTATTAACTATTGTTACTCTTTTAGTTTGTTATAAAGTGATTTTTTCCATAAAATAAAAATAAGAAGAAAAACCTAGAACATGAGAAGCTAAATGATTTAGTTCCCTCAATAAGTAAATTGCAAGCTGGGCATGGTGGTGCACACCTGTAATCCCAGCACTCAGGCGACTAGGCAGGAGGATAGTTGCAAATGTGAGACCAGCCTGGGCTACAAAGTGAGCTCAAGGCCAGCCTGAACTGCATAGTGAAACTCTGTCTCAAAAAGACAAATAAATAAATAAATAAATTGCAAACACAAAAAGTGGGGAAGTTTACAAATTAAAAGAAATTTCAGACATATCCACAAAGGCAAAATGCAGACTCCGTGTGGATGTTGCATTCAGTGAGTAACTACTGAAAACAAACTACACAGCCACCAATGATAGTGCAAGTCTATAATCCCAGATATTCAAGAGGCTGAGGCAGGAGGACTGCAAAGTTTAGGCCAGTCTTGGACAACTTAGCAATTTAGCAAAATCCTGTCTGAAAATAAAAAAATAGCTTAGCACTTCCTGGGTTCAATCCCTGATACTTATTACTGGGAAAAAAAAAATGTATGAAAACCAAAGATATCTGAATATTGACTAGATTTGTTTGTTTTTACCAGGAATTGAACTCAGGGCCTCACAGGCCAGGCAGGCTTTGTGCCACTGAGCCACATTCCCGGCCCCTTGACTAGATTTTTAAGGGAGACATTTTTAACTTTTAAGAAGTATTCTACACATATACACACTAAAATGTTTATAAATGAAATATGAAATACTGGACTTGGTTGAAAATACTGGGGACAGGGTCAGTGGGTGATCTGGCTATAAGTTAATAAATGTCAAAACTGGCTGATGACTTCCTGAGAGTTCATTATAATTACCATTTTATAGCTACTTAACACAATTAATAGAATATATAAGATACGCCAATTCTCTTGAACATTTGCTTTGGATGCTTGTATTCAATGCCACTTCCATTCTTACCATCACATCAGCTGAGTCTTACCTAGGCGTCACATAGTTCTGGTTCGGACAGTTGGAACTGAGGTCATCCCCAGTTACCATTAAGAAAATAGGCTTTGAACCAGACTGTTACTTGTAAGTGTACGTATAGTGTGTCCTAAAAAGGTTGGTACTTGTTAAAGCTTTTACATAGATTACTAATAACTAAACACGTTAACAGAACTCAAGTCATGTTGAAAAACAACTTATTGTGGTAAGAAAGTTCAAAAATCACCCAGTAGCAAAACTAATTGCTCACAGGATGGCTAGTTTTCTTGGTGCTATGAAAGGCAAACGTGGCTTACAGGTGATTCTCTATTTGAATAGTTATTAAAAATTATTTAAGTAGGTTTTGGCTTTATGGGGAATAGAGAACAAAATTAGGAAAGGAAAAATGAGCCTGTAGAGAATAAGACAAGGGCAGAGTAAGTAAAGAAATGGAAGCCCCAGCAATGTGACAGGAGCTGGAGCCTTGCAGAAAGATGGCCTGTGGGAAAGTACTGAGGGTGAAACCAAAGCACCTTAAACTTCTATGTGTAACATTCAGTTGTGTTTTGTGATATAAGCGTCCCCTTGCACACACTCAGAACACCTTTAACAAACCACACCACACATTCCCACACCACAATATCAAACTTACTAAGAGGACTCAAAACAGTACAAGGATGAGACTATCCCAAGCTGGACAACACTTCAATTAGAAACTAATTATAGTATTACCTTTCTTTGCATTCAAACCTTCAAGATTTTATTCCAAGTCTTAAAAGTACCAATTGAAAGTGCCAATGTTTCATTTATGGGGTAAATTTTAACAAATGTAACTGTGTTTACATTATCTGCTCTTTTCAAAGACAGATAGTGTTATCTACTAAGGAAACACAGTAACTACTGGTTAACTGAAAATATAAGGCTTGCTCATCTCCATTCTCTCCAAGATAGGTTATCCTTCCAAAAATTAGAAATGAAAGAAACTGTTAGTATTTGAGTAACTAAAAAAAAAACAAAAACAAAAATAAAAACACAAAAACACTTCTGTTATGATACATATGTTAATAATGAGTGCCTACTCAAAGAAAAATACTTTCTATCATATAATGCTGGCTACTCATGTGGCAATATCTCTTACAAAATAAACTCCTCTCTGAAACTACTAACCCACCAACAGCATTTATATAGGAGTTTCCTGCAGTGATTAAAAAAAGAAAAATACCTTGATCCTTTGGTGGTGATGGCTCTGACTTATCAGGGACAGCTGCATTTGAATAAACAGCACCAGGTACTGGTCCTAAAGAAAGTGTGTGATTGGAAACATCACTTAATGAAGACACAGCACTCCAGCCGGCAGAGCCTGCATCCATGTCTCCAGTCGAGACTGCCTCAGAACTGCCTGGCTGATTCTGACAGGCTGATGGGTCTGAAGATTCAACTTTGTCAACTATGGTCATTGTTCAACTCTGCAAAAATCAAGAAGCACACATCTATTTTTAAAAGGGAGAAAAGTAATCTACTCACCTTGTCATTTAATTTTGGAATGTTTTCTAGCCATTTTAAATTATTTTCCAGAAAATCATCCAAATATAAAACAACAGTATTCATTTCTCTCTCTCATTTTTATTTTTGGCAGTATTGGGAGTTAAACCTACATGTCTCACTCAGGCCAATCAAGCACTCTGCCACTGAACTACATCCTCAGCTCTCTATCACTTTTTAATAATTTTTTTTGGACATTCAGAATCATGTTAATCCAAAAATATCAATAATTTTATTTCAGAACCTTGTATTCCATGTCTCCTAAAAGTACATTTCAGTTTTTAATCTGGTACTTCAATTTCCAATTCTATATACATTCACACTTACTAAAGTACCTACTTCTACCTCTCTGTTTAACACTACGAAATGTTACTGATACAACTAAATTATCAGTTCACATATACCTTCCCAGAGAAGTCTTGACAACATGAAGAGCAAAAGTAGCTTTTATTTTGAGTCCAAAATAAGAATGGGGCATGATGGTATACTCTATACTAGCACAAGTGAGGTCAGCCTGAGCTTCGTAGGGAGTTCAAGGCCAGCCTGGAATATGCAGTAAGACCCTGTTTCAAAAAATGGAAAAAAAGGATAAAATGACATTGTATGAAATACACTACACTCTAAAGAAATTATAATTATAGAAAGTCTCATCTTCAGAACAAACCTTTCTCTGAAGAGGCTCACTTATATAGTATTACAACTTCTTAAATAAAACTTGTAGGACAAATATAAAAGTACTTAATTACAATTTTCTCTCTGAATCCTATTTTAAAGTTATTAATTGAACACTGTGCTGGGCATTGCATTAATTGATAGACAAACATTAATTTGTTTAATTTTCATAATGAAACTATGAAAGATCAGACAATAATCTACAGGGTCTATAAAATGAAGCAATTATAGCTCCAACTAGTCAGCAACTGGGACCAGGAGCAACCAGGCCTCCTCCTAGCTAGACCACCTATCCAACAGAGTGGAAGTGATGCTTCCAAAATTGCCCAGGCGGCCAAATCCAAGTGTGCCACTACCTGGAGAAAACCCTTCAGGAGTGCCCCAGCCACCCAAGCACAGTGCCTTCTCCTAACACCTAGACTGGCACTCTGACCTAGTAACCTCTTAATGCTTCCCATGTTATGTTCCCTCCATACTGAGTTCATATTTAGACCCTGATCTCTCTGGACTGTGCACATGCTACTCTTTTTTACCTACTTTCCCCTTCTGACCAGTTAACATTTCTACTCAGTTTAAAATTCATTTCCTCTGGGACACTTTTCCCAATAAATCCTTTCCCCTAAGACTGAGTTAGAAACTTTTCCTAAAAGCCTCTCCAGCGCCCTTGTGCTGATTTCTATGGCAGCACTTCAGCATTTATCGCTCTTTTACTTGGTGATCTCTATTATGTTTTTATATCTCCTGAGCTAGTGTAGAGAAAGCTTCTCACACATGTTCAACAAATGAATGAACAGATATTCTGGAAAGAAGTAACCACATATTCTGGAAAGAAGTAACCAACATTTGCTTTTAGCACCAGCTTATGCTGAGTGATTTACATACAGCATCTCATTTAATCCTTTAAAAACTCTGCACTCCACATATGCTGAAGTTTGAGCTGCCTTTAAAATATCTATGTATCGGGATTTAGCTCAGCGGCATAAACGCTTGCCTGGCAAGCATGAGGTCACGAGTTCAATCTCCAGTACAAAAACAAAAACAAAAAAACCCAAAAAAAACAGCAATAAAGATATCCATATATTTCTCACTTCAGCAAACACTACTGTGTACTTGCTGCTCACAATCAGTTAAAAAAAAAAAGCAGCACTAATTTAAATCAAGACTATCACTGAAAAAGTAAAACCTTAAAGTTTTGGACACCTACTACACACACAGACAAGAAAATGTTAGTTACATCTCAGACTAAAATAAATGATTTAAAGCTTTAACTAAAACCATAGGACCATTATTCACGAACAAAGCTTGAGTCTTTCTAAAAAATTCACACTCTCCTCACCTAATGGTCAGCAGATATCATGGAAATGTGGGGACAGGAGTTAGAAAACAAAAGAGGAGAGAGCAAGAAAAGGAATGAAAAAAGTAACAAAAAACGTTAATCAAGCCTTATTTACAATAATATAAAATAGCAGCAAAATATTGCTTTTTCTTGAGATAAACAGTACTTTCATACAATGATTAACAAATAACCAAATAAAGCTATATTATTTGCTCCAGTAAAAGGAAAACAAAGATCTAAAAAAGAACGAAAGAAAGAAAACCACTCTTAAATGGAAAAAAAAAAAACTTAAAGGAAAATGCAACTCATCAGTAATCACATTGGTATTATAAGTTTGGAAATACAAACAAAATTAATTCATTTGTATATTCAGCCAAAGAAATCTTAAACCATCAGGTATTAAGCTAAATTCCATATGACACAGAGATAACCTTTCTTACAACCAATGTTAAGATTCAAACAGTTCCACATTCTTTACCGTTAGTAAAGCTTCTAAACACTGCTATAAATATCAAGACTTTTAAATACTTCAATTAAAAGTTTAACATTCCTCTCAACACTTCCTAAAAATATACCAAGTTACAAGAGCATTTTTTAAAAAATGAGAACATGAATCAAAGTTTGATGGAAGTTTAAGAATGAGACGAATCAACTTCACAAATGTTTCCTTTCAGTACAATCTTTTATCCAACAGAGGCTTTAAGGCTTTAAAACCTCTAGTCCCTTACACAAGGATGTATCTTATGGTGACCAAATGCTAGAATGCATTATTCTTTTTTCCTTTTAAGAGTATGACTATTTAAACATTGTAGACATTGTAGCACTCCATATCATTGTGGCACTGAAATACATATCAACACATTTAAACAGAAACTGTTAACATTCTAGTTCTTCATAAACAATGTAATCCAGGTTTCTGTACCATTTCCGTTTTAAGAGAGCCACAGTTTTAAAAGGACACAACCTGGATTTTAATTATAGTTAAGTAAACAAAAAACGATTAGCATTAAACCTTTACAAACCAAACACAGTTAACATTCATTCAATGATACAGAAAAGAAAGTGAAACTGACCCTAAGTAAAAACAAATAAGTGAAGCACCAGCTATCACTATTCACAAGCCCTATGCACTTTGAATGAGAGGCAAAGTAAAAAGTGAATCATTTAGACTCCAAAAACCTGAGTGAGAACCTGCACTACGGTTGCTCCTTTGAAAAAGAGGCGTTAACAAAAACAGTTTTTCAACCACTTTTACTACTACAGGATTATATTTACTTGGAATAACCAACATGTTTTCCCATAAACAAGAAAGTCCTAAGCCCCCCCACCAACATAAAAGAGCTTTCCAACAAAAGTAATTTCAACTACGTTCATTGTAGAGATGAAAGTGCTAGACGATAAAACTTCTAGATACTCCTCCTGACTACCCCCACACCCAAAGCCTCCTTTCCAGGTAAGTTGGCTCTTCCTGCCCCTAAGATAAAGAGCGCCAGGAAGGCACACATGCTCTCGGGGACGCGCCGCCCGCCACCCCGCCTGCCTCCCCTCCGTGCCGCCTCGCCCGGCGTGGGCAGCTCGGACACCAGGCGTGGACCCAAATGGGGTACCCTGCGCGGGCTGCCGGGCAGAGGGCGCCCCGAGTGGGAAAGTTAGCCCGGGGTAGGGACGCGGTGGGGGCGGGGAGGCCGGTCCCGGGCTCCGGGGACAAGAGGTGGCAGCCACGCGGGGGGCGGCGGGCGAGCGGCGGCCAGCACACGCCCACCCCGGCCAGCAGCCCAGAGCCCGCCGGGCCGCCCCAGAGCAGCCCGCTATCCCGCCGACTGGCGGGCCGAGGGGGCGGGCTAGGGCCCGCGGGGGCGGGAGCGCCGTGTCTATGGCAACCGGGGGTCCGGCCTCCCCGTGCCCCCCGGGGCTCCCCGCGCCCGCCCACCGGCCGCGGCCGCCGCCCCCTCCTTCGCGGCCTGGCCCGTCCGCACCACAGCGGGCTTCTCCCCGGCGCGGCAGGGTCCTGGGCGGCCCGCGACTGCGGAGGGGGCGGCGGGCGAGGGGCTGCGCCGGCCGAAGGGCGACCGGGCCGGCTGCGGCCGAGACGAGCGGGGCGCGCGGCGAGCCGCACGCTGGCCTGCGGCAGGCGGGAAGGAGGCGGGCGCTTACCTAACCCGGCTCGGCGCTCGCTCCATCCCCCTCGGCCGCCGCCGCCGCCGCACACAGCCCAGCCGCCCGGCGGGGGACAATGACGTGCCTCCATCCGGGCACCGCCGCCGCCGCCTCCGGGTCAGCGCCGCGCCCGTAGCGCCCCCGCCGGGCCGCCAGGGGGCGCGATAGTGCCGCGTCTGCACGCTCCGCCTCCGCCCAGGAGCCGTCTCAAAAGAGGTTAGGCGCGCAGCTAACGGGCCCGGAGAGCGCGGGCGGGGCCGTCGCTAAAGGACGGCGGGCGCAGGTCTGGTTGAGCGCGTCAACAGAGCGCCGGCCGCCGACCGAAGAAGCGCACTGATTGGCGAACGAGCGGCGGCGCAGGGAGGAGCAAGACAGGGCCTCTTCCGCCCGGCGCTCCGGGGAATAGAGTTGTGCGGCGGCTTGACTGTCGTCCCCACTTGGAGCTCTCAGGCCGCAGAGCTGCAGTCCCAGCCCCTAAAAAGCAACAGGCCCGATGCAGACCTCATCCCACTCGTGTGCTTCGCCCTCTGCGAGTGCGGTGAGCAACGCTGGGCCTTGTGGTCTGCGGGACCCCGCCGCAGTCCGACAGGCTGCACGCAGTATTCCAGAAAGGGGAGACTGTTGAACCTGGCTGCAGAAAAGCGCAGACCCCTGTTCACCCCGCCAACAGTTCACCCCTAATCCTAGCATTCTGCAGGCTTTGAGGGCAAGTGGACGGGTTGTTTGACCCCAGAACTAGTCATACTTAAGACTACTTACTGGTCCGTTGACCACAAGGTCCAACAGAACTGGTTCATGTTCACATTTCCCCTCCATACCTCCGACTCTTGCCTCCTTCATCTCCCGCCTGTTTTGATTAAGAATATGGTGCTGACTTTGGTCTCCCTCTCTACATTTTTCCATCCCTAGATGATCCATCACATAGCTAAACCAGAGCATGTGGTACAGGTACCTGTGGGACCTTACCCAAATTATTCTTTACTCTCACCAGCCCATTGCGACAGTCTCCTCTCTTTTTTTTCCTCCCTGATACTCTGATACTGCTTTCATGTTCTGGGTAACACGATCTTTCAGAACCACAGGCCAGGGACTTCTTGCGCCCAAAAAAGAATATGAACTCCTTAACCTCATGTTGACAGGCCCAAGTTTTTTTTTTTTTTCATGTATTCTAGCCATAAAAAAATTGCCTAAAAACCTCAGTACCTTGCACAGCCCACTCCTACACATGCTGATACAAAGCCTATCTATTCCTCCTCTTCCACACTGCCCTTTCTGAGGGCCCCAATCCTTACTTCCACTATAGAATGCTTTTAAAATATCAATTGTGAATTTGGAGCACAAGCACTTTGAGGAAACAAAAAGGGGGAGAAGTAAATTTCAGTCCTCCAAAGTTCACTGACCACTTTCAGCATTAACATCACAACCTTCTTCATAAAGAACAGTTATGGAATTTCGCCTTCACAGCCCATTCAACATTAAGAGATTTTTGTGAAGACAAAAATCATAGCAATGGACTCAGTAAACCACCTTCCCTTTTCCAAACGACTCTCAGCGATTAAATCCAAATGCTAAAGAACTGGAGCCAAATGCTTGATATTCGTCTGAACTTTTTGATTTTTCAAAATGTTTCCTTTGGAAGTCACATTAGAAGTTTGACGTTTGATTTCATTTTACATTTCACAAGTCTACTGACAAATTGCCCCTTCCGAGATTGCTATTGGCCCTCCATTTTTCACCTTCACAAAAGACATTATGGTAGCCATTGTTGATTTCCTATTATCTGGTTTTGAACTACTGTATCATTTTCATTGTTCTGTTCTGATTAGCTTCATTGTGTTTGGTTTGGTTTTATTCCCTTTTAAATTAAACAAACTTTATTAGGGTGCCTGAGCAACTTGGGTAGGAAAAAGAATTTTTTAATCATCCCTTGGAATTTCCACCCTGCCTTTTGGAGGGGAAATTGCGGCCCCCCTACTCTACCTTCTCCAAAACCTCAAAGCAAATGGAAGAGATCCTTTTCTCAGTACCACTTACTGGCAAACTGACAAGAATGGAGAAGTTACAAAGAATATGAAATCCCTGCCTTTAAATAAATAGCTGGGCATTTGGTTGAGATAGTTGGCAAGCTTGTGCCAAACACCTGCTATCTTTCAGACTATTTTTTTTTTTGTACTGGGGATCGAACTCACAACCTTGTGCTTACCAGGCAAGCGCTTCAGCCACTGAGCTAAATCCCCAGCCCCAGACTAAATTTTACTTTGAGAAAAATTCACTTTATCGCTGTTCTTACAAGCTGTGTGTCCTATAGAAATCAGTTGGCCTCTCTACAAGACTGTCTGCTGAGGGTTCCCTCCACCACCTAACTGCCAGGAAATCAAAGAGCAACAGGTGACAAATATGGATGAATTCATTTTTCTAAGGACCTCCACAAACTACGGAGTCTGCAGTGGGTGCTGGTTAGCTCCAGACTCAGATCCTTTCTGCTGGCTGACGTCTCTATCTTTTCCCACCTGCTGTGAGTTGTGGCTGCTAATAATTCACAGCAAACCCTTTCTCTTGAGGCCTGTACTTAGCTAAAGGGAGCCTAATTTCCTATTGAGATGATACTCTTGCTCAACTCTTCTCTGCCCTCACCCCTTAATACTTTCTCCCTACAGTTCTCTCACAATCTCATGAACACTTAATTCTGCCCCAAGCCCTACTTCTTAGAAGCCTGGCTTATACAGTGAGTACCAGGAGTGGTCCTTACGAGAATAAGAAACACGAGGTTCCAAGTAACACATGGGATACTAATAGTTCTGTATTCCATGCTCCTACTGGAGGGAAAATATGACCAGATGTAGATAAAAAGGGGTGTGATGGCCTATTCAGTCTCTCTGGTTTTGAAGATGTGGGAGGAACTAATAATTAGAAATGTGAAATTGGGTATTCCTGGGTTGTTTTAAAAGGGGGGAAATGACAGTCTTCAAACAATTAGTCATTAGTATAAGGCAAAATGTGAAAACCAGAGACCCTTCTATGCTACCCATTTCATTGTCATCAGTAGTCAGAGGACGGGCGGCCTTGAAGACCAGGCTCAGGACTTAGTTTAAAAGGAGCAGAACTGGTCCAGGCATTTAGCTCAGAGGTGTAAGCACCTGCCTGGCAAGCGCAAGTTAATGAGTTCGATCTCTGGTACCAAAAAAAAAAAAAAAAAAAAAAAAAGCAGAACTTTAGGAAAGACTGAATTCTCAGCCACAACACCCTCCAACATCAGAGTCCAGGCTGTGATAAGGAAGAGGACACCTAAGGCTAACAATGAGAAGTTAACATCAGTGAGACTTCACCCCATATCCGCTTCTTAAAGAATAGGGCCACCACTCCCAAAGGCTATGCACATACCTCAGATGAGGCAGATACTCTACAAGACAGTGTTTTCTCTCTGCCTCCACATGGTGCCTGGCTGCCAGATCATTCACTAAGATCAGGTCCCGGTATGACCCAACAGGAAATATCAGGCCTGCTATGGGAGAAATGAAACAATAAATTAAAAACGCTATAGAATCAAGCTCATATATACCAGCAGAAACTGCTGATTAGCCTGGGAAGGCTAGAAGCCTGCAGCAGGGAGAGGAATAGATAAGAGAGAGTTGGTCAAAATAGGAGAATTTTCCCATATTATAGATATAATACTTTTGTCAAGGGTCCTGGTTCTGATGCACTGTAGCACATGGCAAAAGAAATTATATGCCTGTTCTATGAAACTGAGAAACCATGACTTCGTTGTTAGATAGTGGCAGAAGGCAGCAATGGGTTCAAGGAAGAGGATGTGCTAAAATGAGTGCTATCAGCTGACTATATTCCATGACAAGGCCTGGGAGACACTTTACCATGACCACAGGATGAGGCTGGAGAGTGGAGTGAAGCCAGCACCAGCTTTGTGGATAAACAGTGACACATGGACGTGGCTGTCATCTGCAGGCGAGGGCTGAGAATAGAGGGCGCCACTGCAGAACTGGGTTCTCCTGTAGCATGGAGGATGATAGGATCCTGGAGTGACAGGAGCCAGGTGGCAGCACTTACTCAGCAGAAGCCAAGTGAATGTGCTTGCTGCTATGGGCATCAATGTCAGCAGTGCCTGACTTTGAGGGATCCACAGAGATGGCTAATAGGACATGGGGAAAGTAGACAGGCAGTCAATACAGGCACGATACACAGCTAATTGAAGAATGTGTCTTTCTATATAAAACCTGGATTACTGTAAACAAAAATCAGCTGTTCAAGTAAAGAAACCAATCACCTGCCAAGTTTCCCGAACTGAGTCAGTTCTCAGGTCCAAAATGCCTATTCAGAAAAGGAGAAGCCAGACCTATGTCAAGTATGCAGTGGCTCTCTGAATTTGTGTCCAAAGATTTTTGGCCATTTAATTTACTCAGTAAGCATGCACTAGGAAAAGGGGAGTACTCTGGTATCTCTAGGATATTGGTTACAGAGTCGATGTTAATGCAGACACATGGGGACCATAAACACTCCCCAGGCTCCCTTATTGCTAGGGGTCAAGTGATGCATTGAGTCTACTGGGTCACTGTCTCGTTCCCAAGTGCACCATTCAAACAGTCACACTTAGAAGTTGCACAAAAGCACACATCGGTTCCTTCACTCAAAGAATAAGAGATATTCAACTAGGGAAAGACAAGTGGAAGCCCCTGAACAGCCCTCTCTGTCAAACAGAGTAACACCTGGGTGAAGGGCAGAGAATAGTGCCACCCTCAGCATTGTCCAGGGTGCAAGGCTGGGGATTTCCACCATTGCCCCATTTAATCATCAGTGTGGCTGCTGCAAACACTGGATGGATCTAGGAGGATGACAGTGAATTAATGCAGACTTAACCAAGAGCTAGCTTAATTCAACCACTACTCATTTCATCCCTTTATGGCCTATAACCACAACAGAATAGAGTGGTATTTAGAATCTCTTAGCTGACCCTTGAACCAGGCCCTTTACCACCTATAGATTTTACTCATAATTACTATGTACAAAGAAGAAATAATAGAAATGCCAAAACATAAATTAGCAACAAAGAAAACCCTGTCACATTTTACCACAAAAAAGCAAGAAAGGGAGGCAAGGAGGGAAAAAGGAAGAAAAGAATAAGAAAGGAGGACAAGGGAGAGGCAGAGAAAAGTACCTTCCCTGCATCATATAACAGTGAGCAGCTGACACTATCAATAGACTTGTCTGTGCAGACCATGTGGGAAGACAGTCTTCCAAGGGTGCTGTTTAGAAACAGATGAGGTGTGAATCCCGGCTCCTGGTTTTATTAGTTGGGTCCTTCAAGTCCTGCTGTAGACTTCCATGAAATGAAAGGCTAATTAATTCATCAGAGATAATAATAATAATTAACACCCATCTCCCCAAAACTGACAGAAGACATGAAAGCCTGAAAGTTTTCAAGGCAGGTTACAGTTATCTTCTGAGGAGCTGGGTCTCCTCTAAAAGCAGCCTGAAGCTGTACAGTATGTGCCCCAAATCTAAGACCTTGCTTGTTTTGGGGTGACAGACCTCGATCTGCTCCTTTATGGATTCCTAAAATATTAATTTGGAACCAGAATGGGGCCATACTTCGAAGGTACTATACCTACTTTCCAGAGTATTTTGTTGGGAATCCAGAGCTGTGCCTACTTGGTTATCCACAGTGTCACCATGCTTCAAATGAGGACAATAATAGTAGGAGCCACTGGGTGGACTGAACCTGAGTGAATGGTATTCAGGAAAAGTTTTGTAAATGTGATGACTCTTGAAATGGGGCCTTGAGGATTAAGTAGACTTTTTTCCCAGGCAAATAAAAGCTGCCAGCATTTCAGGACCAAATGCCAACTGGAAGCAAAATTTGTCTCCCGCAGAATTCCACTGTGCTTCAATTTTGTGAGATGTGCAGAAATGAAGATGGATAATTCAGTTGATAACAAGGACAAGGTTCAGCAGGTCATTTGATTCATTATATTTAGGGTTTCAAAGGAGAAAGGAAAAATAGGTGTAAGTCCCACTGTCTGGCTGAATTTATAAGGAAAAGTATCGCTTCCTAATGTATGCATGCTGTCTTAATGAATAAAAACAATACTGGAAGTTTGCCACGGACACATCACCGTCAAACCAAGCTATTTCTATCTGAAAGCAGACAAAATTATCTTTGTTTTCATGTTATACATCTATTTATGAAAAAGACAACATGAGCACTTCACATATGGCTGGCTTACCTGAGGAACTAAATTTTAAATCTTATTTTTATTCGGAAAATGGTTGTTCAAAGGAAAGGATAAACTCAATTTAATGTAAATATTTAATGCCACTGAACTGTGCATTTAAAAATGTTAGGATGTCAGATCCTATATGTATTACTGCAATAAAATATCCAAGGAGGCTATGGCATTAGGATCAAAACCTTGAGGCCACCCTGGGCAACTTAGTAACTTAAGAAGACACCAAAAAGGAAAAACAAAGAAAAGAAATATCTATCTACTTCTATCTATATCTATATCTATATTTATATATTATATATATATGAATAACTGGGGATGTAGCTCAATGCAAAGACACTGGGTTCTCCAGGAATTAATATAAATATCCACATATTACCAGTATCTAATTATAAATAACAATGAAAATAATTTTAATCATAGGTGCAGATATGGGAGCAAAAAGCAGAGCAGGGAAAGGAGTATATTATGGTCTGAACTGAGTTTTGGAAGGAAGAACTGTGAACGCCATTATTACTTCCATTTTGCAGGATAGAGGTAAAGTTTAACACTCAAAATCAAAACATTGTGGATGAATGGAAGGATTTTCTAGCCAAGTAGGCTTGGTCCTGACTTATAGTAAAGGATCAGGGTGCATGCAATTCTATGTGGCAAGAACCCCAGGTTCTTTGGGAAGAAGGAGGAGGACATAGGTCCAGCTCACCTCAGTAGCTGAGAAATAGGAAGTAGTCAACAAGAGACTGTTGGTTCTGCTGCCTTCATATATGAAAATACAGTTTGGATAGAGGAGGATACTCTGCTCTGTAATGATCATTAGTAGTCTATACTTTCTTTCTTTTGCAACACTTTCATTTCCATTAACCTAAGTTCTTCTCCTTTGACTTATACTTCTGCCTTGTTCTCCTTGCCATGGACTATTTCTTGTCTGAGACCTGGAAGTAGATTAATGTCTTCCTTCCAAGCCTCATTCTTGTACCCTCC
Organism: Dolichotis patagonum; assembly: GCA_004027295.1. Lineage (NCBI taxonomy): Eukaryota > Metazoa > Chordata > Mammalia > Rodentia > Caviidae > Dolichotis > Dolichotis patagonum. Next base: position 3,803 of record PVJX010029933.1, on the reverse strand, counting down.
TAGGCCTGCAAAGTCCTTTTCATCTTATCTCCACCTTGTGCCCTGGTGAAACACTGCAGGTGTCATGGACTGGGGCTGAGAGAAAACAGGAGAGAAGAAAACCCAAGTGTCTCACTCACCTTAAGGAGCTGATGACAAAAGCTGCACCCTCAAAAGGGTCTCCAGGAACAAGGAGATTCAAGAGGTGAAGGCCTTGAGGGCCTCTGCTCAGCAGGGTCAGAGACCTTCTGACCTAGGTTGGATGTTAGTCAGTGGTACTGGCAGAAGTCACCTCCTAGGAGCAAAAATGAAGGACTGTCATTAGGCAAAGACGTTTATGCCAGCTAACACTTGATAGATGACTATGAGCTGACATCTTTCCTGAATGTTTCAAACATGCTGCTTATTACTATACACAGACTTATGCGGTAGATTCCAAAACTATTTCCATTTTACAAGGCAGATATAAATGGCATTGCTCAGGATCCAATAATTAATATCTTTAAAGCACATGTTCCTCAGTTGGCTTTGGATAAATGGAAGAATTACCTAGGCAAATGAGGTTGGCCCTGAGTGATGACAGATCAGGGTGCAGGCCTAGGCATCAGGAACCCCAGGGTACTTTGGAAGGATGTATAGGATGTGGGCCCAGCTCACCTCAGTAGTCAACAAATAGAAAGTCGTCAACAAGAGAAAGTTGGTTCTGCTGCCTTAAGGCAAGAAATAAGGTTGGTCCAGGGGATGTTACTCTGATCTATTAAGATGACCCAACTCAACCTTTAATTATCTATGACTAACGTGTTTTTAAATACTTTCCCTTTCATTCACTTAGGGATGCCTCTGCCCATCAGGGAGATAACAAATGTGTTTCTGCTAAGAGTTCAATGAGCTTTAAACTACCTATGAAATCCAGCTAGGAAATCGGTGATATCCTTGAAGGAGAAGATGAGAGAAACAATGGAAAGGTGCTGGGGTGCAGGGTGAGTGAGTGCTTTTTACTTTTGGAAGTCTCATTGAGACTGAGGCCAGTCTCACTGAGACTGGTGTAGGAAACACTGGGATAGCTATTTTTTCCAAGCAAGAAAAATCCCACCAGAGTCATTTTTTTCCTATACAAACCAATCTTTCCTGAGTCTATACCTTCCTTACCTAACTCTTGCACACAAGATATTTCCCTAATATTTCCCCTCTCTAAACCATCTGGGGCCTATTGCTACCATCTATCAATCTCCCCAACCACAGTCCAAATTACCCCAATTTGCCATTTCTAACTTCCAACACTGCTCTGGCTTACTGTTCCTTCAGAAAGCTCAATACTAGCTCTGGCTCAGCCTCTCCTTCATTCTCATCTGCAGCCCTATGTCCCATCAGATGCGTCCTTTTAGTTCTACCAGGCATGGGCAAACTTTTCTCTGACAACTGTAGGTAGATAAATGTCTTCCTTTCAAACCTCATTTCTGTCCCTTCCTCTGTCTGCAAACTCTTTCTCTTTGTATCTTTAACATCTATACTGTTAGGACACTGCAGGTTTCATGGACTAGGACTGAGAAAATGGGAGAAGATAAACCAAGTATCTCATTCACTTTAAGGAACTGATGATAAAAACTGCACACTCAGATCAAGTGTCTCACTCACCTTAAGGAGTTGATGACACAAAATGTACCCTCAGAAAGATCTCCACAAATGGAGATTCAAAGGATGAAGGCTCTGAGGGGTCCTACCCACCAGAATCAGAGACCCTCTGACCTAGGGATGGATGTTGGTCAGTGGCAACAGGCAGGAATCAACCTCCTCGGACAAAAATGAGGGACTGTTATTAAGGAAAGAATATTTATGCCAACTCACATTTGAGACATGACTATGTCTCATACATCTCTCCTTAACATTTCAGACATGTCATTTATATTCTCCTATGGGGTACCTGCCACTAGTATTTCTATTTTACAGGATACTTGTAAATTACACTGCTCACAATTGAATAATTAGTATCAAACAAAAGTTCACCAAAGGGCTGTGGATGTATGTCAGGATTTTTCAGCCAAATGGGCTCAGCCCTAAGTTATGGTGAAGGAGCAAGGTGAAGTTAAAAGTAGCAGGAGTCCCCAGGTACTTAAGAAGGGTGATGGAGAATGTTGTTTCAGCTCACCTCAATAGCTGAGAATTGGAAAATTGTTGGTGAGACGGTTCTTCTGCTTTCATGCAAGAACCATGGTTGGTCTGGGAATGATACTTTGATCTGTAAAGATGACCCAACTGAACAGTCACATGTAATTTATTTCTTGTCAAACATTTTCATTTTGATTCACTTAGGGTTGTCTCTACACATCAGAGAGACAACAAAGAGTGTTTCGGCCCAAGAATTCCTGTCCTCAGGAAGCTTTCTAACCTGCTTTCTGAACCCAGGCAAACAATTAGTGACACTCATTAAGGAAGATAAGGAGGGGAAAACAAGTATCTGAGCCAGCAATTAATATAAAAATAACAATTTACTTTCTGTATTTTATGAAGTTTGAATGCCTCAAAGGCCTCAGGCCTGGGATATATTTCTTTCCCAAAGCAGCCGAATCTTCCAAATATGAGAAATCCCACCAGAGGCATGTGCTTCTTATGCAAAACTACATTTCCTAAATCTATACGTCCAACACCTTGTTTAGCAAACTCTCTCATACAAGATATTTCCCTAATATTCCACATGCCATAAATCATCTGGAGCCAAGTGTCCTCATGTAGTGATCTTCCCAACAAACAAGTTTCATTGGAATTATTACAATTTTCAAACAAGCGATGGCTCGCTGTGCCTTCAGAAACTTCAACAAAGGCTCTGTCTCAGCTTCTTTCCTCATTTAGGTCTTCTACCCAACCCAGATGCTGGCATGGACAACCTTTATACTAAGACCTGGAAGTAGATAAATGTCTTCCTTCCAAGTTTAATACTTGTACTCTCCTGGATCTGCAAACTCTTTCTCATCCCATCTCCAATATCTGCCCTGGTAGAACACTGCAGGTTTCAAGGACTTTGGCAGTGAAAAAACAAGACAGAAGGAAAGCCAAGTGTCTCATTCACCTTAAAAAGTTGATGACAAAACATGCACCCTACGAGAACCTCCACAAACAGGGAGATTCAAGGGGTGAAGGCCCTAAAGGGCCCTTCCCAGAACAGTTAGAGACTCTCTGACCTAGAGAAAGATGTTGGTGGTACTGGCAGAAATCAGCCTCCTAGGAGCAAAACTGAAGTACTGTTATTAGGAAAGGATATTTACGCCAACTAACACTTGAGAGGTAATGATGTCCCAGACTCTGATCTGTAAAGATGATCCAACCCAACAGTCAGTTATGTATAATTTATTTCTCATCAAATACTTTCACTTTTGTTCACTTAGGTTTGCCTCCACACATCAGAGAGACAAAAAAAGAGAGTATTTCTGCCCAAAAATGCCTGTCCTCAGAGAGCTTTCAACCTGCTTTTTGAGTCCAGGCAAACAATTAGTGACACTCGTTAAAGAAGACAAGGTAGGGAAAAACAATGCAATGATGCAGGGGTGGAAGATGATTTTTGACAGTGTTGAAGATTGAAATTGGTTCTCACACAATCTAGTGAGGAAAGTTCCAATCTTTTCATTTTGTATTTTTTTAATTTTTAAATTGTCTATGTTAATGGAGAATGAATCCAGAACTTCTCACATACTAGGCAAGTGACCTCCCACAAGGTTACATCCATAGCCTTTTCCATGTAAATATTTGGTATTTTGAGAAAAGAGTATGTTTAAGTTGTAGGAATTTTCCATCCTCTTGCCTCTTGGTAGCCAGGGTAAAGGTGTAGATGA